>SGPL01000266.1:0-44772 GCA_004802705.1 Bondarzewia mesenterica | reverse complement strand
TTAATGTTAAATGGAGCGGNAAAAAAAATCGGTATTCCAAAAATAGCATTATCCCGTGTGCCGCTCGGCCTGCTCGAGGTCGTCGCGATGATGCTGATTTGATAATCCTGAGATGGTTATGGAATGGTCTTGGAATGGTTCTGAAATTCCTCATAAGGGATTATCTCAGGTGGAACATTCCGCCGATAAGCCTCGGTTCAACCGGAGTCCAAGCTGAGACACCAGGAGTTAGAATAATTCTGATAGAAGGCCTGGCGGTGTAGCCTGACTGAGTTTGTCGGGACTCGGCCCGCGGTTCAAACAATCTTCCACCTCTGTAGAATCCACGACGATGTCGTCTAAACTCCAAACCGATATTGCAACCGGTAGAGATGATGGGTCGAGCCTGCGGGAGGCCGCTATAGGGTCTGAGAACAACGAGCTTTTTGAATTGAATGAGATCTTGCAGCCATCGCAAGTCAATGCACTGAGCAGTGATGATCCTGCAGAACGTAGTCACCTTGACACGGCAGGCATTTGGCTTCTTGCCGCCCAACACTTTTCCAGGTAAGCATGCCCAGCCCTTCCTCTCTCTTCTTCTAGATCTTTTACAGAGAGTGATCTCTTCCAGTGCATGGGGCGACCGTACTGCCGAGTTCGCATTTCCTCTATATCTGTAAGCTTGTTGACCACCATCACCGTTTACGAGGCTCAGTCAGCACTCAGCATCGAGTTATTTGTGAACACATTGCTCCCCGCATCAATATACGGTTTCGTCGTCACAGGAGCTGGTATAGTATTTTCTGGGTATGCCTCATTCTTCCTGTGATCAGCTATTCTCGTTTGTTGAGCTCGTATCTAGGACCGTTGGATCATTAATCGACAATCATCGTCGTCTTTCCGCAATTCGCACTTCCATACTCTCCCAAAAGCTCTCTGCATCTATATGCTATGTCATTTTCCTCTTGCTCTTTCTTCGTTTGCCTCATAACGACCAGGCTAGTTGGTCCCTCTTCGGCGCCATCACATTGTCTGGCTGCGCTCTCAAGCTTGCCACCGTTGGTATGAATGTGTGCGTGGAAAGGGACTGGGTTATGACGATCGCATGCGGGAAGCACGAGCATCTGCTTCGTCTCAACATGATCATGCGCCGCATCGATCTACTTTGCAAACTTGCGGCACCACTATTCGTTAGCCTACTCACTTCGACGGTGGGCTACACGTTGTCGATCGTCATTCTCCTATGCATCGGTGTTTTCTCCGCGGTGTTTGAGTTTCTATTCGTGAGGATCGTGTTTAGACGCTTTCCTGTTCTTGATCGGCCAAGGCGGGCCCCGTCGCCTGAGGATCAGGTTCCGGGAGAAGCAGCACAAGGCATGACTGCTCAACGCGGAGGATTCGTCCCCAAGACGTACGCTCATTTTTGTCAAGATTGGGTCATCCAGCAAATTCGTGACTGGAGGGAATTCGCCGGACATCCTATTTTCATAAGTGGGCACTGTTCTGTTGTCTTTTATTGTCTGATACTCTTCCTAAATTGATGTATGAATAGGTTCCGTCTCGATAGCCCTCTTGTATTTGACGGTGCTTTCCTTCGACTCGACCTTTCTTTCGTATTTGAAAAGTGAGACGAACTATTCGGATCCTTTCATCGCTGGTATGAGGGGTCTTTGCGTAGTCACAGGTATGGCTTTATTCCAAAGCTCGAGATGAGACTATATCATGTCACGCCGAACAAAGGTCTTCTGGGCACATTTGTTATGCCTTGGTTGGAGGCACAACTAGGGTAAGTCCAGAGTGATATTGACAGTCGCTCGCTGGTTACAAAGTGACTATTTCCAGACTTGTTCGAGCAGGATCTTGGTCAATATGGTACGCTATACATCTGCTTCCACAATCAGCTACGTAAAGGCCATCTCGGACGCTGGCCTGTTCAGGTCGGAGGCCATATCTATATTCCCAGCTGTCCTGAGCTTCTATATTGGAATCAATGGCCGGTACAGAGTTGTCTGGAATACTGTCATGCTCTTTGGAGGTGGGCTGCGGGATGCCCAGTCCGCCTATGAAATACAAGCTGAAACATTTATCAAAGGCATGGCCGTATCACGAATCGGCCTTTGGTCTTTTGACCTCATCCAGCTCACCCAGCTGCAACAGGCACTTGAGCACCACCCTCGACAGAACACGCTCACCGCTTTACAATACTCTCTGCAAAACATCTTCGACCTTGCTCATTATGGTCTTACTATCGGGTGGAATAAGCCCGCACAATTCAAATATGCTGCAACGGTAGGTGATACTACACATCAGAAAGCCTTCCCGAGCGTGCGTTGATCGGAATTCGCTTTATTTCATAGGTCTCTCTGGGAACCGTTTTCACCGCCGCAGTTGTCTACGTCTTTGGTTATGCACGGCAACTGCGGGGACATCTATTCCATTTCGATAAGCTGGTTTCACAGTTCAAGTGCAGCTAGCATTGTACGGGCCGGGTAGAAGTCGAAGGGTTTGGAGAAGAGAAAGATAGCCCTCCGTTCACTCGTTTTGTAGTTTTCTGAGCAACTGACGATATGCATGCAGAATCAATGAGACTTACAATCGTAGCTCATCTCTCAATTTTACCATAAGCATTCTGCCGCCGGCTCGGTGTCAAACTCTCGAACAGTCTAATCGACATGTGCAGCAAACTTTCCGAGCCTAACCGGGGATGGTCTACATATATGGCGGGTTCGATCGTTTTCCACGAAATATCGAGGATGCGATCACTGCGAGTCGCCCAATGGTAGGTTACTTTCGTCGTTAAAGACAAACCCCTGAATTCCCTTCACGTACTTATGGCGACTCAAGGAGCCAGTGATCGCATTGAACAAGCATCTGGGATGGCAGTGAGCATTCAAAAAGGCGCAAATCGGATCCGTAGCAGCGGAATACAAACAGTACATAAGTGATGATACATGCAAATATACTTCGCTATGAGACTTCCAAACCTCACTCAACGGATAACACGAATCCATCCCCCTCTCTCTCGTTTCGCCCATTTAAACCGCCCCAAATAAGAACAGACGCCGGCGCAAAATCAGCCATGGTCGCACTCGCAAACCATCCCCGCTCCCCAGGACCCGTCTGCTGCCCTTCCCCTTGCAAGATATCACTCACCTCACTCACTTCAACGCGGCTCCACTTTCCCTCGCCCGTCCCCCGCCCAAACATCGTCTTTGCGGCATCCACAATAGTCGCACCCGTCAAGCCCTCAGCCTTCAGCTGGTAAGCCCACACATCGCCCCAAAACTTGCCTGCGCCATCATGCCCTTTACTGCTTGGATCACGCTCACCAAGAAAGCTGAGCAGGAACGAGCGGCCTTGTCCTGCCGAGACAAGGTGCAA
This sequence comes from Bondarzewia mesenterica, assembly GCA_004802705.1. Taxonomy (NCBI): domain Eukaryota; kingdom Fungi; phylum Basidiomycota; class Agaricomycetes; order Russulales; family Bondarzewiaceae; genus Bondarzewia; species Bondarzewia mesenterica. The sequence goes on along the minus strand of SGPL01000266.1, from coordinate 41,412 downwards.
GCCAGCGACACTGCGTGCTCCTGGTCCTTCTCCATCCGCTGTACCATAACCAACCGACTGCCAGCGGGCGCCGGCGCCGCCCTCTTGGTTGGAGGAAGCGGAAGCGAGGTCGAGATACTCGATCGCGCCGCCAAGCTCGGATTTACCGTCGAACCCCCCGAAGCGCCAGAGGCGGTTCTGCGCAAACTCGAGTGCGGTGCCTCCACGCGGAGGTGAAGGGGCAGATGGGAGAGTGGACCAGGTTCGCGAGGCGATGTCAAATGCCCAGGTATCGGCAAGGCGGCCAGAGGAGGGGCATCCGGCATGTATGAACAGGGTACCAGACTCGTGATCCCCCGCGTACGATGGTGAAGTCTTATCGTAGGGAGGAATGGCGTGTGCCGTACTGGCCGACGCGTGGTAGGAGCGTGGTTCGGGATAGGCAGAGTCAGTAGCAGGGTCGAGATGGGACCACTTGGAGGTTTTAGTGGAGAAGACCCATACACGGCCGTTCTCAGGAAGGGGAGTCATCTCTTTGCCACCCCGTCCGCCAAAAATGAAGATCTTGTCGTGGATGACGGATGCGGTATGGCCGACGCGAGGTGCGGGGACTTCAGCACCATCTGCTTCCGGTTGGGGAGGAACGACAAAGTAGTCGGCAACATCGATACCGGAAGATGGGAGAGTGACGACATGCATGGAATTGTCGACCGGTTTTCGAGGCTCAACCTCCCCGCCAAAAATATAGGCGCGGCCTCTGGTCACGGAGACTGAGTGCGAGGAACGTGGTATGGAGGTCGAGAGCGGGATGCGACGAAATGTTGCTTTAATGAAGTGCATGGCGCTGCCGTCCGAGAAGTTCAAGCTCGAGTGGTGTCACTCGATATCGATGACGGTCTGATCAATGACTTACTTGGAACCTATATAATTTAAGTACCTGGTCTCAGCTGGTCTTCCTTGCTGACCAACAGAAAGATAAACGTAGTCTTTGACTTGACAAGATTTCCAGTTTGCCATGCCTGGAGTACCCTCACGATGAGACCAGGCAGGTAGTATCATCCACCGCTCAAGCTCTCAAGATATCAAGACTCGCAATGCGTAGCTGATTAGTTATCCAATTCGTTATCGCAACGGCTCTTCCAAGAGCCACGCAAATATGTAGAAAGCAGAACGAAAAGAGACAGAATAACCACAGAAGACTCGAGCGAACGAGATATACATGGACGGGCGGAAGTAAGGTCGATCAAGTCAGTCAGAACAAGCTGAGGTATTGGGAGTAGTACAGGGATCGGGGAGGAGAACTTGAAAGTAGGTATCGTCAGATTAATAGTTTCTTGGAATTCGCGATTTTCCATTGCTCTCGAGGTAGTGACTAGGGATGGGTGATCTCTTGGTATATGAGGACTGTATAGACCGCGGTGTCAGCGAGTCATAATAGAAAATGGGGATGTAAATGGGGAGTGTCATACCTTTCAGGTCTTCTTTTCCAAGCGGCTCGGCGCTGTCAAAGTCAAAGAAAGACGGGTCGAGCTGTTCCGCAGTGGGCTCGTCCTCCGGATCGTGATATGACTGTTAAAATGAAAGTGGATCGAATCAGACGGGCAGCGAGGTTAATGGATTGCCTCGTTGGTTGGCCGGGTATAGCCGCCCACTTACCTCTAAGTATGGATGCTTCAGTGCTTCTGACACGTCGATCCGCTTCTTTGGACTGAACGTGAGGCATTTCTCCATCAAGTCAATGGCCTGCCCACACAATCATCCGCCGTCGCAAATAATATAAGAATCAAAGAGGCAGAGGAGCAATGGGGGGAACACGCACGAGCGGATTAGCGTCGGGGAATAGCTGGCTAAACGGCTTTTGTTTCCGGAAGGGCAGCGCACGGAGGTATTCTCGCGAGCGTTGGGAGGTGATGGCATAGAAATCGTCGATAGATGGTGTGCCGAGGATGTCGAGGATAATTGAGAGTTGGTGGTGGTCTTCGAACCGACGCCCTCTTCAGCCATGCAGAAGCGAGGAGCGACAAGACTCACAGTCTCGGCCGGGGAACAACGGCTTGCCGCTGAGCATCTCAGCAAGAACGCATCCTACACTCCAGATATCGATCGCACGCGTGTATTCTTTGAATGTGAGCATGACTTCGGGCGCGCGATACCATCTGTGGCGTGACCCAAGATTGAGAGGAGGGAACGAAAGGGACATGGACATAGAACACACCGCGTCGCGACATATTCTGTGAGAAAATTGCTGCTATCGTCGACGTCTGGCGGTGGGCGGGCCGAGCGCGCGAGGCCAAAGTCGCAAAGCTTGCGCGCAGCATCAGATAGGACGGTCGCAGGGATGGCACGGTGGGGCCTTCGCTCACCTTGAGATCGCAGTTGGCGTTGAGGAGGAGATTTGAGGGCTTGAGATCGCGGTGGAGAACATCGGCGGAGTGTAGAGCTTTCAACGCGCGAAGGGTCTAGCGTAAAGCGGTAGGTGCAGCTGAACCAGGACGCGCGCAGAGACGAACCTGGTATATGAAGTACTGGCAATGGTCGTCGCTCAATGTTTGTGTGCGGATGACACGATGCAGATCGGTCTCCATCAGCTCCTGGACGAGATAGACCTCCCTGAACTCTGCGAGACTGGGAGGCTGGAGGATGTCGAGGATAGAGATGATGTTCTCGTGATGAAAGTGGCGGAGAAGTTTGATTTCACGGAGAGTGCGCAGACAGAACATGGAGTGATCAAAGGGGGTGATGCGCTTGATCGCGACTTTTCGCTGTGAGGGGACATGGAGGGCTGAGCTGGATAGAAGACAAGGTAAAGACAAAGGGAGAAAGAGAGACGAGAGGGACTGACCAGACGACGCCGTACGCGCCCTCGCCGATGATGTCGATGAGCTCGTAATTGTGACCGACGATGAAGTTGGCAACGGGCGCGGCTTGGCTCATGTTTGGAGGACTTGAGTTTGGTATTCGAGCAGCACTCTAAAGCACTTTGCGGACGAGTGATGCCACGTGCTGACAGCCACGTGAGCACAAGCAATTTTGGCGCCGGCTGAGGAACAGGCGCTCGAGCGGCCACCTCGCCCAACCAGGTCCTCTGAGCTCTCCGTCTCTTCGTCCTTGTCTGCCTCTATTTCTTTCTCATCACCTTTCGTTCACCTCTTACAAGATCCTCATATCCTCCCGCTCCTCTTATTTTTCTCTTTAATCAAATCCTCTTCCATCAATAATGCCTGTCGCAGATAAGAATAACGACAACGATGCTTACGAGCTCGAACGCGAGAAGGACCGTGACAGAGATAGAGACCGTGAAAAGGGTCCAAAAGCAAAGGGCTCCTCAAAGGGTATGCCCAACTCTCACCCTCCTCACTCTCATGGTTCCGTTATCGACCCCGCAACTTTCAGCCAAGGACCTCTCGCATGTCCCATGCAAATTTTTCAAAGTCGGCTCTTGCACCGCGGGCTCCTCTTGTCCATTCTCTCATTCCATCCTCGAACCCGGTCAGCAGAAAGACGTTTGTACCTGGTTCGTGAAAGGAAATTGCAAGTTTGGCCACAAATGCGCCCTCGCCCATGTCTTGCCCGGCCAGAGCATGGCTATGGATCGCAAGAACAAGAAAGCCGCCCAAGCCGCCGCCAACGCTAACGGAGGTGCTGCGCGTGACGGAGGCAAACCTGCAAAATCTAACAAGGGCGCCCAGAACGGTGTAGGTCTTTCTGGCAACATCGGGCAGCGTAATCCACTGCTCCCCGGATCCACCGCCCCCACGCGCATCCTCCAAGGCTCCACCCGTCCACCTATCCCCATGTCCTTAAAATCCGCCGTCTCGCCCTCTGCACCCGCACCTCCTCTCCAAGATACAGACTTTGCGTCCTTTGGCCTGCCCGACGAGACGCAACAAGCTCCCCTCCGCGCCCCGCCCAAGGGAAGTCGTCTTCCCAACTGTCCTCAATCGAAAAACAAATCTCCACCTCCACCGAAGACTCGTCTTCGCGTACTGGTACTACCACGACCGAAGACGAGCCAACCAGCGCGTCCAAGTCCTCACCCTCCCCGCTCCCCTTCAGCACGCCTTCGGGGCCTCGTCGGCAGCACGGTGCCTCCCCATCCACCGATCTGGGCCCCATTGGATCCCCTCCTCGCTCCGTCTCGTCCCTCAGCCATCCGCCGCTCAACGGTTTTTCTCCCGGCACTTCGCCTGCCCAAAATCCGAATTTCATTTCGGCCTCTCCATTCTCTGCACCCGGCACGCAAACACTCTTCTTCGCTGGAGAGTCATCCGAAGATTTCAAAGCGCGCTCAGGAATTGCTGCCTCACTCGGCACTACGCGCACCCCCTGGCGAACAGACCTTAGCTCGATGCATTCTGGGAGTCGTCTTGGTGGACAGGACGCATTGGCAGGTGAAGTCGTGGTGGAGGACGAAGATTTGGAGGACTTTATACCCAGCTCTTTGACGGACCTGCTAACTCCCGAGGAACGGTCGAGGCGATACTCGCGCACAAACTCTGCCAATCCTGGTCCACCGGGCATGGGACTTACTCCAGGTAGAGAAGGCTGGGGTGCTGCCGCCGCGGGTGCCCGCCCGAGCGTCGAGACGCATCACCACCGCTACTCGCACTCGGTCCCTGCGCCTTCCCTTCTGGGTGACATCAAGTCCATCTGGGCAGACAACAGTCATGTGTCCATCGGCTCGCCGCGTGGTGCAGACAGCCTCGGTGGCGCGAACATAGGCGGGTTGGGCAGCGGCACGCCGAGCTCTTTCAAGTCTAATTCTGGTTTCGGCAGCCGTTCGGTAGCGGATGACCACATCTCCTACTTTTTGTCCCCCTCCAACGCGTCGGCCGCCTTCCTCCCAGGTCTTAACCATCACTATCTCAACTCGAAGGGTGCGGCTGCATCGCGCCCTACCGTCGGAAGCCTGCGTCCGGGGCTCTATGGACCCAACAATGCTCCCGCAGGCGGAAATGCCGCCAACCTCCTTGCACGCCTCAATGAGCCTCTCTCATCTTCTCCCCAGACTGGCGGGGGCGACCGGCGTCACTTTGACGGCACGCCGTCCGACACGCTTGGAGGACAGCCCTTCCAGCTTGGGCGGCCCATACCTGGAGGTAATGGCGGAGGATTTACAGCAGACTTGGAGAGGAGCGCTCTGTCCCCGTCCACGCGCGCGTTGCAATCGCACGCGCCAGGCCAGAGTCTCCCACAAGGACTTGCGGCAGGCTACTCGCGGATCCACGCTCTCCCCCCGCCGCCTGTCATTCCCTCCCCCTCTACGTCAGGCACATTCGCTTCCCCCCAGACCTCGCTGTTCGCCCCGGGCACGAGCGTTCCTGGTGCGGGCAATTCGTTCAGCGACTGGCTCGGGATGTCGCCCGGGAATTCAAACTTTGCCGAGCACTTCCGCGGGCAGCAGGGGCCTCCCGGGCTCGAGTCGATGCTCCCGAGGGTGGCATATGGTGGCGCGATCCCGTCGCGGACGCCACTGTCGCAGGGCTCACTTGCGCAGTCAGCCGCGCCGCCTGGACCAACGGCGCGCACGCCGAGCGGGAGGGGCTGGCCTCATGGTGTTACACCCCTCAGCCCGCTGAGCGGGCCTGTGCTCACCGGCGACGATGACGATCTGTTCAGTATGGATGGCTGATCTTTTATGGGCTCTTTTGCCTGTCACGCCGACAACAGTGGCTTGGCGTATGTAGTTCTTGGGAAAATGGTTTGGAGGTTGGCGTAATGGACAGATGTTCTTTGTTGTACGGTGGGTTGATTAAATGTGTGGACGGGGCCGGAGGACATGCGTGCTTGTAGTGACAAACCCCGCACTGTATCACAATACCTTCTCAGCTGGCTGCAGGCGCTACTGTTGCTGTTTGATATTCTTGATTGTTATACATACATACGCCACATACTTACCTCCGCCCTGTAGCAGTGTAGCGCCGCAGGCAGTGCGTTGGTCGATGCTGTTCTTGGTTGGTATATAATCATCTGTATCAGTATCTAGTACATGGCCAACGACTGTTCATTTTTTTTTCCGTTCCTTCTCACCCTATCACTATCTCTCCTCATGATCATATGCATATATCTTTCCCTTGCATCTATTCCTTTTGTCTCTCTTTTTCATGTTTTTATCTGAAAATCACGTGCAAGTTTATATTTACCCTGCGGGTCTTCAGCGCTCAGCTGTCTTCAGTCCCGCTTCAAGCTTCAAAGCTTCAGCGCCTAGCGTTCAATGACGATGCCGACACTTTCGTCCCTATCGCAGTCTTCGAAGAAACGCAAAATAGTCGAAGATAGCGCACAAGTATCTATCCGCGAACTCGAGACCAAACTCACGGACGCCATCACGTCCAAGGCCTCCCTCAACCCCCTTGCCGACCTCCTCGACCTCACAACGGCAGCCTCGGACCCCCAAGTCGTCCATAAGGGCATATATGCACTTTACCGAATCTTCGTTACTCTCATAACACAGGGGAAACTTGATCCGCAGAGCGATGAGGAGGCCAAGGTCGTCCGGGAGTGGATTTCGGAGCGCCTAAACGTGTACAGTGCCTTTTTATTTGGGCTCTTGAAAGACGAGGAGCCCACGTTGCGGGTATGTCTCTACTACCTCACTTTCTTCTCTGACTCAGTCTGACCTTTGATGGTATGTCACTGGGGCGTAGACCTCGTCGCTGCAGATCTTGTTTTCGCTGTTGAAGCACTTGTCAAGCACGCTCAGCAAGACGCCGTCGCAGCCCCAGTTCCACGTCCCTTTTTTCAAAAAGGTCATTTATGCGTTGCTCCTCTGTCCACCTTCATCTCGAAGTAAAGGCAAAGGGCACAGAGCTAGCAATTCTACCGAGGGTGTACTCGATGCACAGGTGAAGGATTTGTTCATCGGTACATGGCTTAACGTATATGCCGACGTTCGGTGGTTCTTCCTCAGAGATTCACAGTATGTTCTGCCTTTAGTGCATATTACTACATTTATCTTCTCACTAATTAATAAATCCCAGGCCCATCTTATCCACCTATCCACCGCGGAAATACCCCCATGTCCGCGAAAACATGCTTTCTGTCCTCGAGTCTCTAGCCTCCTTCCCCACAAAACCTTCTGATCTTAAAGCCTGGTACATCACCGAACTCGGAGTCAAACCCCCAAGTTCCAAAATTGCATCCAAGACCGACAAATCCACGAGCGATCCCGACTCCGACTCTGACGAGCAGTCTTCTGCTGCCGCGGAGGACGACTGGCGCACCTACTTCGACGAGCCTGACACCTCTAAGGCGTCTACCAAAATAACCGGACCGTCTACGCGCCTGAACAAACTCACGATTCACCAATCGCTGCATTCGCTTTCGTCGCACCGCGCGGTGTTTACCCGCCTATGGTTAACCATGCTGCCGCAATTGTCGAGCGACGGCGAAGATATATCCAGCGCTTTATCGATGCGAGCGCTAAATGTTATGCATCGCGGTGTGATGCCCCACTTGACCAAAGCGATCATGGTCATGGACTGGGTCGGTGCATGTGTAGATTATGGTAAGTCTGCTATAAAATTGCGGTGCTCTCTGTTGTTACTGAACTGCATGTAGGGGGCGTAGTTGGCCTGCTCGCCTTAAACACTCTGTTCATTTTGATGCAGGAATACAATCTGTAAGTCGCAGATATGCACCATGTTTTGATACTCATTTTTTAATCTCGCAGGGACTATCCATCATTCTACACTCGTCTGTACTCCTTCCTTGACAAGGACGTTCTCCATCTTAAGCACAGAGCACGTTTCTTCCGACTGGCTGATCTTTTCTTGAGCTCGACGTAAGAGTCCATTCACGTACGGCTAGGAACTCGTGATCGTTGACCCGCCAACCTATCTATCTCTCCTTAGCCATCTTCCTGCGACATTGTTGGCGTCCTTCATCAAGCGCCTATCCCGACTTTCTCTTCATGGCTCTCCTTCAAGCATAGTCATCATAATCCCTTTCGCTTACAACATCCTCAAGCGACATCCCGCTCTCATGGTCATGATACATCGCGATGCAGAAGACATATCCTTGACCACCGAAGGTTCACATCTTCATCTAGCATTGATTCTCTTTTTACTGACGTTGCGATTGATGTAGATCCATTCTTAGCTGACGAACCAAATCCAAACCTGACCAATGCCCTAGACTCGTCACTGTGGGAACTATACTCGCACAAACATCATTATCATTCTGGGGTATCAACCCTAGCCCGGATCTTCGAAGAGGCATTCACCAAGCCTAATTTTCCTCTTGAAGATTTCTTGGACCATACTTACAACACGGTAAGAGCCTACGCATGTCAGAAAGCCCTAAGCTGACGGGGTTTTGCCAGCTCTTTGAGGCAGAAACCAAGCGTCGAGTCAAGAAAGAGCCAGCAGTGGCGACGGATCTGCGCAAAAATGCGTTTCCATCTTCCTCTGACGATTCTGAAGTAGCCTCAGACCGGGACGCGATAGGGTCCTCATGGATGTTCTCATAGTGGGAGCTTTTTAGATGAGCTCAAAAGTACATCACAGCTTTGCAGTAATTGATACAACATCATCTGATCCTGAAAGTAAGAGACATCATAATGGCAAGACCACAAATGATACTACACAGCATGTCGCATTTTTACACCTCCTCCTCGTCCTCGTCTCCGGATACCTCTGCGTTTTCGCGACTGGCCTTGGCCATGAGTTGTGCGAGATCCTGTTCTTCGGTCTCCGAGACGGCTTTAGGCTGTGGAACACAATTTGAGAAACTATTGCCAAGTAGAATCATGTGATAACCAACCTTCATCTTCACGACAAGTGCACCACCCTGCTCTTCAATCGTGCTCTGAATGGTCTCTATCGCGCGTTCCAACCGCTCGACGGCACCGAACTGCACATTTATCAATGAGAGGTGCGCCTCAGCGTCCAGAAACGGCACGTACCTTATCTGTTGCATTAGTGCTCAGGACGTACAGGGGCGGGGCGACCAACTTGGCTTTGATGGGTACTGCGTCGGTGCTCACTTTCTCCCCCGCTTTGAGTGCCTTTTTTATCGCGTCAATTCCAGCAGGCGTATAACAGGTCAATTCAATATCGGCACGGAGCTTGATAGGCTGGGGTGTCAGTCGTCGGGCGATGGTGTTCATAAGAAGAGTGTAAGTGGGCGTGGGGACAGGGCCTGGCAGAGACGAGAACACTGCTTCTGGCTCTCTGCTTACTGTTCAGTCACCAGAGCCAGACAATAAAATAGACAGGGAGAAGACGCACGTTAAGGCCAACTTGAATGCTTCATACGGATGCCCGTACTTGCGTCCCAACGGCCATGCAATCTGCTCATACAACTTCTCCAGCCGCTCCTCCTCGCTTGACCCAGGCGGAACGATTGCCTCTTCAGCCGCCGCTTCTTCCTGCCCCTCCTTCTGAGCGTCTTCTTTCCCGTCTGCGGCTTTCGCAGCCTCCTCCGCATCAAATGACGGTAGCCGCGATGCGACGTGACGCATTATGGAAGCAACAGTTTTCGCCTTCATGTAACGCTCCTCGCATTTTATGATATCCTCTGGCGAGACTCGACGTTTTGATAGATCGATGTATCCTGGCAAAACTGATTGGTATAATTAGCTAAAATTTAATACTAAAAAACATACCCTTCTCCTTGTCTACACGCAAGACAACCACGACCTCGTTCCTCCCGACACGAATTAGTTTTTGGATCGATCGAATACGACGGCGGGAAAGTTCAGATAGTAGAATCATTCCCTCGATGTTATCATACTCCAGCTGCGAAAGTGATCGGATAGTTATCACAGACACTGGCTTAGAGTCGCTCAGCAGACGTACCAGCTTGACATAGGCCCCCATCTCCGCGATTTGACGGACTTGTACCATGACGAGCTCGTCAACCTCAGGATACTTGTTCTCATAGTATCGCATATCAGGCAAAGAGGGTGGTACGGAGAACAGAGATAATCGTGAGCACGAATTACAAAAGAAATGAGTCACTAGGCGGCAACTTTAGCGAAAGAGTTGTCGATTCAAGATTACTTACACTACGGGATTATGTCATACTGTGAGTGGACCACCATGTACTAGGTCACTGTCGTAGCAGCTCCTTTGCCTACCTTCAAAAGAGATTCATGACCGTCGTTCTGTTCACCATCACCAAAACCTACCAAATCCATATTTTGTCGACCACCAAGTTATACTATCTCTATTTTCCCAAGGATTCCATCTGTTTGCTCGTCTCGCGGTGTTCAATGCCCAACAATATTTCTTCAAGCGTCGCCATACCGCTGAACGAGCTGTCACAGAAGGCTATATATTGTCAGCTACTCTCCTTTACTCAAAACTGGACTTGCTTGTCAATTATCACCACGCACCTCGTCTAGAATATGGTATTCGCATCTGGCTCCCTTTTTCCTGGTCGGTCGTCTTCAGTTGCTCTATAAGTCCTCTGATCCCACACCGTTTGATGCAGAGCAGAACTTCTCTTGATCTCGGTTAAGAGCGCAGGATACTTGACGATCGAGAATGTTTTTCGTTTGATTTCGTGCAGAAAAACCTCAGCCATATGAGAATTCGCGCGAGTGTCGATGGCCTATCAACTACCTAACACTACGCACTGCTCACCATATTGACCATATCTGGCCGGCGTTCTCAGCGACGATGACTCAAACCATAGCCCTCCCTTTCTGTCTCATACAGATTGAAGGATCGCTGGTGCAGATGCTGCGTAAGTATAGCTGCAAGACTGCTCTTTCCTTTCGTTCTAACGTGACTTGGGATTTTGGGAACGATACTGATATTTGGAGCTGGATAGCCACATATAACTGAGCTCATCTCCTTTGCTGACGAGACGCAGTAAGCATATTGTGGAACGAGCATTACCTCGGTGCATGCGCAGCAGCATCCTTTTTCAATTTATTTGCTTGCAGAAGAATGGCATTGGCATCGAGGTGCGTAAGATTATTCCGACCTTTTACCTGCCCGTTAGTGCTTTCGGTTAGTACCTGCAGCACGAAAAGGGGGGTTTTTTTTTTATCGTTATCATTGGACGTGGCTGGGGCGTCACTTTCACGGCGATGACTATTGGTTTTTCGTCCTCCCATGAAAGGCAATGATATCTCTCTTTGCTGGACTTTCAATTCGTCTAGGCCCGCGATGGAAGGTTTTTTGTTTTCCCTGTCTCTTCCTACCCCACTGTGATATTTGTCTTCTGTTGACTGCAATTCTAAGCTGATATAGTCTCTTATGACTTATCTACTTTTGCGCCTCTTTGAGTTTCCCTACCGCAATGGCGCCCAAGGATGTCAAACCATCATGCCTGAGCTTGCACACATCTTTTTCCTGTTACGCATATGATCTTTATAGCTGGTGACAGCTATATTCAAATCGTGGTCTTATGCTTCGTTACGCGAACTTCAGACATGACATTCTTTGCTCCCTACTCCTTTCGCTTGCATGCAGCCTTGAACAAGCCCAAATCAGACATCGTCACCTAACTGGCATGTTTCTCTGCGAAAAATCTTGCATCGCGATGCTTAGAGCGCCAAACAGGCCGATGTCATTTGCCAACGGGCCCGCTGCACTGTAGGGGACCATTTGAGATGATTTTCTCGTCTACGGACTTTGACATGCTCGCTGACCCATAATAGTGTCAATGCGGGGATTCATCTCAAGGAGATAACGGAGCTACCGTGCGTCTGGATTCTGAAGTGCCCAAAAATTTCAGTTCCACAAGGTCGTCCGGTCTAGTCAGTGCTCATTGCATCCCCTCTTGACTGTAACTAACGATTACTCCGCCGAACGTCTATTACGTTCCTACGCATTCCCCTCACCTATCTCCGTTTTCCATCCGTTGTTCTCACCTGTACAACTGCGACAACTCGAACGACATTCAGTCCGTCGCCATGTCTCACAACTCTCCGTTGTGCTGCCATACCGTTACCGCCTTCGCCTATACAACACAAGATCTCGGCACCGATGGTTTATAAAACCTTCGGCATCCTCGGCAGCGTGGGCACAAGAATTTTGTGGAGTATTTTTTTGTTACTATTTAAGCGCAAGATGATGTTTTGAATATCTCAACGCTGCGATGACCGCTTCATATGGGCGGCGTTACCGTAACATCAGGAAAGTGGACTTACCCCCGCATATGCTCCACTCCTCTCTGCCCCCTCGCATTTCTTTGCCGCTTGGCTATGCGGTTATCATGGCTCTCACAACAAGGTGAGCCGGTCGTTTGGTTGACGATGACCTAGAAACTGACTAAAGGCGAGTCTACGGCTACAGGTGCCGACCGAATTACTGACTTAGCTTCGACTCTGGCCTCGTGCGACGAGTTTTGAATGCGGACTTGACCCGATGCCGTTTGAATAGGCGAATGCCGCCACAAAGGATATCCGGGTTCTTCTGTCTGCATGACATCAGATATCCGTGTGCAGCGGTGCTGTCCCCTATGTGCTTCTCGAGAATACCGTTAATTCAAAGGAGTGCCGAGTGGATTTGGCCGGCGCGACCTGGTATGTCATTCTGTTATAAACCCACAATGGCTGAGGATAATTTGACAGAATAAGAAAAGACAATGGCACGGTCAAACTTTAGACTGTTTGATTAGATTATATTTCCGTGCGGAAGCAAATAACGTCTGCGCTTCACCATCGCGAGTCGCTATACTTCCTGCCGTTGACTTTTTTTTAACTGTAACTGAATCAGCTCTGCAGGCAATGGCCCATGGAAACCAACTACTGGTAGAAGTAGCTGCCCGGCATCACAAAACTGTTCTCGCGGAATTGGCGTTTGGATCAAGGGCGAATAGTGAATCAGCAAGTGCGTCACATATATTTGCCGTCTTGCTTCCTTAAAGTCCATGGTCAATCCGAGGTAAAACCTGCATACGTTTCAACTTTTAAGTCCTGAGATTCTCGCTCCTTAAGTTATAAATTCAGCATTCTAATGGTGTAAATCTGCACAAGAATATACAAGTGAGAAACTTGCAAGGCTCACTGTAGCATAGCAACATCTGCTCCCGCATTGAGGAAGAGGATGAAAGTCGAGGTATTGGCTTGAAAAGCTTCGTATACGTAGATTCTAAGTATGCTAACGAACGCGCTCTTTCCACGAACAGAAGATCCTTCATGCATGTCTCAACCCTGGGATGAATCAAATGTAACGACAGCTCAAGTCGCCCCCGCGAATCAGAAGCATAATACGAAGAGCTTCGACTCGATGGTAAGCACATCATGGATTGTGAGCTGCGGCCAATGCGTGTGCACTGAAGATCTTTCTGCTACATAAATATGTGTAGAGGGAGTCTTTGTAACTCACATTGATTGTCGCAAGTTCCACATGCGGCATACTGATGCGTGCCGCCTTTTCTGGAGAGTCCGAAGTCTACACGTACGTTATATATGTTTACCGTTGGCTCATAGCTTCGAACCACGCGAATAACAATACTTACCTCTCAACTCCTCAGGCCTCCGCCTTAAATACACGTCACATCAGGGTCTGCATATCGAATGTTTGAATGCTCACAGCAGATGCAGCGTGTAGGTATCTTCGGCTATCCCTAATTTAACTGGAAACGTCCAGTCATGTTCCAAGCTTATGCTTGATACCATATCAAAATTGGGAAGATTTTATTATCGCCGTATCTCGTACCTCTGACCTTACCTCTCGTGAAGCGTAAGCGTCGGAGCAATTAATTTATGGTGAGAGAGAATCAATACCATACCAGTTTGAGCGAGAACTCACATGCATTCGAGTAACTTCAATCTGTAAAAAGGGTTTCTCCTGCTTTGGCGGCTCTGATTTGAGGTTACCAGAATTTACTCTCTTCTCAGCGTTGAGATATCCGGAATTTCGGCTCTTGCAGCGAAAACTCGGACGCTAGGTAGCTCCAGTGTATCATCTATATTCAGTCGCCGCTTAATTGATCCCATGTTACGGTCTACATGTTTATAGTATCGGTGCCATTTACTCAGGAATACGGATAAAAAGTACTTGCTCTCAGTAGGGGTCAGCAGGATGCATCATGCGCACCGATCGGAAGATCCTGCTGGAATCTGCTATAGTTCCTATCCTATCTTTTCATTATACGTGACGTGGATGTGCACCTTGTTGCCATTTGGATAATTGCTTACCGGTATGTCGGATGTCCGATGCGCTCAGGCAAGGCCAACGAAGATCATACCTAGGCCTGTTGCCAGAGTTCATGTTACAGCTGGATGTAGAACAAGGACTGACCGACACAATGGCAACGCAGATTGGCTTTTAGATACTTGTTGTGCTTGCTCATCCGAGTGCGCGGTATATTTATGGTACATAGTGTCACATATATTTACTGAGTATCCTACCGTAAAAATGTACTTACTTACAAGTACTTGCTTGCAAACATTTCTGATGAGGACAAAAACGTTAAATAGCAACGGAAACTGGCCTGGACACCTCACTTGAACGATGCGTAAGTCGGAACGAAGTACGTCTCTGATCGAATAAATTTGTTCCATGCGAGTGACAGAGTAATTGTCTTGGGAGCAGCGAGCTGTTCTGACGAAATAGCGGAGGAGTGTACCTGACCAATTTTGTTCGAGGTATCCAACCGATCTGAAAATCTTGCATGCGCAGTTGACATGAGATTCGATCAAATCACGAATATTCATTGTTTGTTTTCTGACGAAGGGCTAGTAACTATCGAAATGTAGGTAGGTGTGTATATCTATCGACTCACTGTAACTGTGACTTCAGCTGCAATCTCAAGGCGCTTGTTGCGCATGATTTGGGCCTTCCTATCGACGAGCTCGAGATCATGAGGAACCTCAGTCGCTAGGGCGAGTGGTACTTAGAAAAAGTAAATCGAAAGAGCAATTTGAAGATACGCGTGGTTGGCACGTGGATAGGAACTATCGTCTTGACGATATTCGCTGCGTTCAGCTGGAAAAGCCAATTTCATTGCGCCGACGACGATGACGAGGAGCAGAACGTATCGGGTCCTGGTCGGAAGATAAGTCCATCTGTTCTGCCCGACGTGCCCAATCATTTCTTGTCTTCCACGCCTTGACAAATCACTGGATGATGGGCGGACTTCTCGGGCATGCTTTCGTGCTAGACCTCTTACTGAGTACTCTGCGAATAATCCTCATTGCATTGTGTTTGCTTGGAACGAGGCAGTATTTGCACACTGGCAAGACCCTATTCCTTGTTGTGGCGGTAATGGTCTTGACGGAATCTTCCATTTCAATCTTTTTTCGAGTATTTTAATGCGTGCTGGAGTCGTGCTCTGCCGAAGGTAGAACCTCGATTCATCTGGATCCGACTATCCCACGTTACCAGAAGGTGTTGCTGCGTTTTCCTCGTGTGCGATGCCATTGAGGGCCTATCTTCTCTTATGAGAAACCTCCCTGGTTCTCGGGTGGGACGACCTGGAGACGGGGCGCCTAAGGGCGCCTAGTTCTCTATGATAGCCCTCCAGAGTCTGCTATCCGATATTCAGCCGGTCACGATCGGCCAGGCACTACCAGAGATCGTCTCTTTATAGTCGTGTTTTCGTTCTACGATATGGACGACTGAAGGCATGTCCTCCAGTAATAATTATCAACCGCTTGGGGGGTATCGTAAACGGCCCGTCTGCCAGGACGCGCATATAAGAGCGGAAACTTCCTATCCTTCGAAGCGAATTTCTTCGAGTCGATGCGAAGGCAGCAAGTGAGATCCTCAGATCTATCTCATTTACCCACGACTTCAGAATTTTTGACTTTGATATGTAATTCTTCTCCACATAATGACCCAACATGCCCGAGCCCATCTCGACGGCCCAGCGTCGTTTCCGGATCCGCACATAAGTGCCCTGCACGTATTATGTACTCCAGGGCCAGTCTCAACATGTTAAAGAGGTTCGCCAGTAGTCCTCCACCATGCCTGTAATTCTCACCTCCAAGACGATGGTATTCCGCCAACCCTCACATCTCGAATCTTTTGTGCCTCCACCCGCGGAGCAGGTCCCGCAGTCGAAGGCGTGGTCAGGCTCTTTGACCCTGATCCACCTTAACGCTGCGCGGGGTCATTCGTACGAAGATGTCTACGTGACTGCTGCCGAAACTGACGGCGACAAGTGAGTCCATGCCCGATAATTCAAAGTCAGAGGCCCTCGTGCTCATATTCGCTATTGAAGCCGAATGGATCTCTGGCCCTCGCATCTCTATGTCTACTTCAGCCAACGCCGCATAACGCTGCCCGATGTTGCTACATGGGTCAGACGCAATTCTCCTCCAGTCTGTGCCTTCATGCCAGACAGGCTCTCGGATCCTGCTGCCAATTCGGCCAACCAGGCTCGGTTTACCACGTTCTCTCGACTCTTGCAGGATAATGAGGTGGTGAGCTTGACCGTTCATTCTGTATTATGCACACACGTTGAACTCTGCTTGTCAGGTTGCCTACGCGCCATGGAATGTACCAGACAGGCTTCTAGGCGCAGGCATCATGATGTACCCCACACCTTCCTCGAGCTCTCTTCTTGTAGGCGCCCTCTTCCTATCCGGAAACTTCCCTGACTTCGTCACCTACTCCCAACAAGGACCTGCCGCTCGTTCGCACCAACAACACTCCCAGCCCCGACATGCCCCGCATACCCAGACAGCTGGTACTCATTCCACATATGGTTCACCTGGTCCGGCGCACCCTTCTTCATCATCCTCTCATCGTCACCACCCGTACGGAGTCCCTGCGGATCAGATGAACGCCGGGCCGTATTCCTCTTCGACTTCGTAATGGTCAGGTGCCATGTCTCAATGACGACCTGGATACCCCCTGCCCCGTGAAAACCCGCAGCACCCTTGGCTACTAACCCAACGAACCATCGAAAAGCCGTCGCCTTGCGATCAGACGATAACGTACGAAGACGCTCGTTTAATACGCAGCAACCACCATACCCCAGTTGTGTTTATCATTGTCCTTTTCTTATATGTCCAGACCGTCGGCCTTCATTTATACCCACATACCCCTTTGACTTCGGCCTCCGAGGTTTCCACTCTTTTCATTCGTTTCGATCTCTTACACCTACACTCTCTGTATCGATATCTGGCAAATGCTTCTGTCCGTCTCTATTAGATAGGAATACGATTGTAGCCGGGTCCATTCTTGCACGTATGTAACTGTATCCTTACTTGTACTGTCCATCAGCGAGCCCGAGCTCTATACGTCTTGCACTCCGAGGTAGTCTCGACTCTCGAACTCGCCAGTCCCAACGCCCTTACTATCAGGCGCTGGAATCACTTCCCTCCGGTACCCTCTTCTCGTTCTGATGCAATCGTCCAGCGCTTTCCTGCTTGTATTGTCTCGGCAGGAACCCCAAACCTAGGGCGTAAAGAGCCCAGAACACCTTACATGGGGAGAGTAACATCCACTGGTCAGTGATCTCTCAGTTGCAAAAAGGCACTGTGTATGCCCACAATTACGAGAGCGAGCCACGCGTGCTTGGCAGACTCTGGGACAACATGAAGGTTGCCTGTGGATAGAGGCCACTCGGTATACAAGCCGGAATAGACCTGGACGCCCATGAGTCAGGCAAAACCATTTCTCACGGCAAACATCTCACCTCATACGCGGATAGCGCTAGAATTGTCAACCCCAAGGTTGCATGGACATAGTTCTGGGGAGGTCGGTGTGCCACGAACAGAAAAGGCATGCGGAAGAAATGGATGAACACGCCCAAAAGAAGTTGTGTGATGTACAATATTAATATTACCAGCCCAATCCTCTGTTGCAGTAAAGGACAGCGTTAGCCGCAAATACATACGATTGAAAGAATAGCAAGCACCTTGTGCGCATCGTTGAAGTTGCCACCGGTGAGCAGCTCACCGGTTGCCTTGTGTCCTAATGCCCATCCAGCGAAGATGATAGGCCCAGAAATCACGAAATTCAGGATCCAATGAGCGAACCACCACCTTCGAACATGACGTCAATCAGTCACTTTAGAATCTCTTTGTTATAAGCCGATTGAGAACACACCCAGTCGTGAACGTCCTAGTATATCTCGCAATGAGTGACCCAAGAGGCAGCAGAATTAAAAACCCAATGGAAGAGAGCAATGCGTGATTCCTTGCGTCTTTTTCTGCAGGCCGAAGAGGGACCGAGAAAGTAGTCGACATTACTATGACGATTGGACGACGTCGGCAGAAGGGATGACAAGCACAGCACAAGGAAGGGAGAATGATGCGCCACACTGAGGCTGAACTTCCAGTTAAATATGATGCCCACGCATGTACGGATTCCCATGGGAAGGTGGACAGCCATCCTGCAAAGTTCCATACCCGAACACGTTAGCCGTCCCCATGGGGGTGTCTGTTTGCATCCGGCGACACATGACAAGAATACGCGCACTGTGATTGGTGCAGCGCACTGTACGTGCGTGGCTGTGGAACCTAATTCTGGAAACAAAACTCCCAAGGACCTGCCATCCGTCAGTGGCACGGCCAAGGCGCAGCACACAGGCCTCGACTTACCAAGACTTATCAACACTGCTTTCAACACGAGAAAAAAAATCGTGAGATGGTGGGCCCACAAAACATCGGTATTTCAACGCATAAATGGTACTTAAGAAATGGGACATTGAAGAAAAAAAAATATCATGCACTCGCCTTCAGTACTTGACAAGCAGGATCTTGGGCAGAAAGCGTAGATCTCCCGATTGCTCGTCAATTTGGCTGTGTGTGGGAGATACGCAGCCCATTTCATCGAACAATTCAACGAAGTTTCACTAAAATTAGAATGAACAAGGTGACAGACATAGCACATAGATCATCGATACCTGAGTCTGAACTGTCACAATACTTAACCTGCACAACATGAAAGCGATCTGACAATATGAATCAAGCAAGAGAATGAACAAGATAATAGACAAACCGCAAACATACTATACAGATGGAATGCGCATAACTCTGAACTCAAACAACGCATTCCTTCGTCACAGGTGCATCCGGCACCCTCTCATCATCACTGACTCCTGCCCTACTCTGACTTTCAGTCCTCCTGTGTTTCTTGAAAGGCGTCGCCACGTCCGTGTCCACATCCTCCGCACTTCGTTTCGTAGGGCTATTCGTGACCTCGCTGCCGAACCTGTTCCTACCCTTCCGATTACCTCTGCCTACATCGGCATCACCCCCTTGCTGCAATAGGCTTTCCACCACATCGTCATCGTCACTCTCCTGACCTTTCCCCATCTCAGCTTCCACCTTCTCTGGCCCGGCCTCCCCTTCAGCACCTGCTTCTTCGTCTGACATCTCAATCACAGTCTCCATCCCCTGCACTGTGACCTCTCGTGCTTGCTTCACCCTCGCTCCCTTACCTTTCTTCCTGCCCCTCACCTTCCTCGGCTTTTTTGGTGATGGCCTGAACTCCTTCCCATTCTTGACGGCCCATTCGATCTCGATAATCCTAATTGGTCGAGTCGCAATAAAACGCATCACGTCACACACAGCGCAACGCAACGCGAGTACGCAAACACGCCATCAGATGAGAAAAGACAAAGGAGGGTGATAGTCAGAATTAACGGCGACGGTACGTAAGTTCATACAAGAAAACGTCAATGAGGAAGAGTATCCACCTCTCTTTCAGCTTGACGTTATCAGGCACGTACGACTCAGCTTTGCGATACAAGTCGAGAGCCACATGCAAGTCGCCCCTACGCAAAGACGAATGATGAGCATTTAGGTCGAATGACTTCTGCGCCTGAGGGAAAGAAGGTTCTCACTTCTCGGAATGGGCTCTGGCAAGAGCAACATATGCGCGGCCAGTCTTCTTGCGCGAAATAGGCGACATTCCGCCAGCTACCTCGATTTCCTTGTTGCTGCGCTCACTGAGCATTCCAATGAGCACCAAACGACTGAATGAGCCAGCAATATCTTACTATTTTTTCTCCAATTCGCGCAATCGTTGCCTGAGCTCATTGTCGAGGTCTTGATGCCGTTTTAGAAGTGGCGTGAGGAGTCCCGACGGAATACTATTCTGTTCTGTTGGAGGCGTGGACTCCCGCGTTTGAGATTGCGCTTGAGCTTGAGCTTCGGCCATTTCCTTCGCACGACGCTCCCCTTCCTTCAACCGTTCTCTCTCCCTCTCCTCCAACCGTCTCGCTACCTCCGCTTCCACAGCCTTCGATATCTAATTTCAGCGCAATCGAGCAAGTCAGCACCATATCATAAGAGGGGGTAGGAAAGACTCACCCTCTCGTCAATTTCCTTGTCAGTCAATTGCAAGCTATTTCGATGGCTGAGAATGATCCCAATCCCACTCTCCCTCCGCTGAGTGGCGCCGGGATAGGGTGCTGCAGCACCAGCTGTGCCAAATGCAGAGACACGTGGTACTCGGGAGGGTCCTTTTAGACCGGATGACGATGAGGCTACGGGGCGTGGAGGGGCGAGGGAGGGGCGAGCGGCAGCGATAATAGAAGGACGGGGTGCGGCAGCAATGAGAGCGGGGAAAATAGCAGCTTTCTGTACTGGTGGAGGCTGATGGACGGCAGCGAAATGGGGCTTCTGTAGTGGCCGATTGTCTATACAGCACATCTCAATGCTTGCACTTCCGATCACAAGGTCTAAGCGACTCACCTCGTTCGTTGATGACAGGTTTGTTCTCAACGTTCTTCGTGCGGACAGCAAAGCTATGATGATCACTTCAACGGGAGGAACAAAGGGGGGATTCAAGCAATAGTCACTTCAATGTGTTGAGCGTGTCCTGTCTGAACTTGAGGCCAGGCGCAAGATTGCATATCAGCAAGCCGACAGATGATCCCCCTAATGCATCTTGCAGGATCCTTGTCAGCTTTGAATTCCGATAAGGTATCCGCGCCTTAAATTGTTCGTTGATAGTTTACCCTGATTAGACGTGAAAGCTGCAGGGAGACAGACTCACAGCTCCTTGATTGAGAGCATGAACGACCTGACCGAGTACGCTGAGTGACTTGTTAATCGCTGCGGACTCAGCCATACGCGAAGAGTCGTTTCCGGTCAACTAAGCATGACATCAACCGAATTTGCGATGTGAAATGAGGAATGCGGTGTGAAAATCCGTTACAAGCAGCATTACCTTGTTGTTCTCGGAGCCCGCCAGATCAACAAGATTGATTTTTCCGGTCAGAGCTAGGTAGCGTGCATAATGAAAACTGCGTGACACGATAATGATGTTGTTACGCACTCTTGTTCTCTTGCAAGTCCACCATATCCACCTGGAGCGTCACTATAGCATGCGATCGCGAGGATGCCCTATTCAACTGCGTCGCTCCAACAGAACGCTGTCCATTAGCTCGGCTGCAAGATTGAAGATTGAAGATTAATACGACTTCAGGATACAAGCACTACATGAAATGAACTGACGAGTAGATTGAATCGAATTCTTCGAATGTACAAATAGGATTAGAGGAGAGATTCGCGACGAAAACGTTGCCAGCGTCGTTTTCGCGTACCGGCAGTTTCGGTGCCTACAAAATCGAAAACGATCACCATATGTGAACAATCATGGTTGTTTTAGCATCATCAATAAAAGAAAGGCCTTGAAATGCCGAGCGCAGCGCTTTACGAGGAAAAAGAATAACACTTACATTATCCCGATCGACTAGCAGGTCGTAGACTTCGTCCTTATAAATTTCCATGTACGAGAGCGAAATAGAAACCTCATGACCCTGTACGCTTGACATGTGAGAAAGGATAGCCTGCAAAGATCGTCAGTGAAAGTCGGCAGAAAGGGCGCGTGCAAACGTACTTGGACAGTTCGTGGGATGACTCCAGCTTCGGACTTTGTTCCCTGCATAGTATGCGTCTTGCCTGAGGATGTGACACCATACGCAAAAATTGTCACTGTCTGGATGAGACGCTCAGCATTCTTTCACCAAATACCAGAAGGTCATAGGATCAGGTGTAGAGTAGTCACAAATGCAAGCACACACTCCAAACGTTTGAGCAGGGCTGAGAGATGACTCACCACTCCACTATATACAGTGTCGATTAGAGGTGCTACATCCTTTTGAAATATGTCCTCCTGTGTTGAAGCCTGATCGTAACACGAAGTGAATCTGTATGTACAAGCATGTATCCAAGACCGTCAAGAATGTCAATAATCAGACCTAAGACTTCAAGACTAACGGAAACTTGAAGACTTGAGACAAATCCCTCGGATTAGTCACGCAAATGGACGAAGAGCTACCATCCTCTGCATGAACTACGCGAACCCCGTTATCGTCTAGTTCGCCCTTTATCCGTGGTCTCAGACGCGCCGCAATCTTAATCTTGTGAGACATTAGAGCCGTAGTGTCTGTCGCCGTTGACAGCCGTGACGTTATAAGAAACAAAAGAGTGTGGTGAATGCAAGGTGAATGGTAACTTGATGGGGTCTGGAGGAGACCAGCCTGTGAACTTAGCGGACTTTCAACACGCGCCAACACGTGATCGCGACCAGGAAAACACAACCCGCCAGCGTAACTAAACTTACATGTAAATAGAACATCAGATTCAAAGGATTGCTCTACACCTAGATAATATAGCGCCCACCACACCCGGGACATCATTTGCTTCTACATGCGCACCAATAATACTGTCGATATCCCCCAAATTTATACCCTCTACTCGGACCTCGACCAAGTGTCGTGCTGTCGGCATGAACAACAAAATGATGCGAACTTCCTTCGCAATTTTTGTCTGCGATTTCCATTTGTCGGATCCAATAATGTACGTAAGTCGTAACTCGTTTTCCGCGACGGACTCCGAAGAAACCATGTCGACCAAACCGCGATGAAGTGAAAGGGCAGCAGTATACCTGGACACTCACTGTCAGACCGTTCCGGTAATCTGAGGCAAAGGAAAACGTACGCTTCACATAACGAGGCCGCCCTTCGATCGTCGGCCCCATAACCCCTCGCCTTTATTTCCTTGTTTATCTCTGCGCGCTCGATCATCAACCTCTCCACCTCCTTCGACCTTTTCTTGATGCTCTCCTTGACCATTGCCACTTTATCACTCACCTCTTGGAGCTTCTCGTCTAGCTCCTGCATCTCAATGATTTGCTTCCCGAGATGCTCCTCCGCAGTGGGTATCGTCAAGCGTGGCTGAGGATGGGTTTGTCGTAATCGTGTAATGGCCAGCCGTGCATCAATAATACTCTGAGCGAGTGTCACAGCTTCGTTTGTGAGGCTTTTGGCTCGATTGTAATCTGCGTTCATCTCAATGTGTGTCCATTTGCCGAGGTAGTGATACTCACCGTGCTCAACTAAAGGTGCCAACCGCCTCACATCCTGATATTTTTCTGCAAGTTTTAACTTCGCAGTTTTTAGTCCCTCCTTTTTTCGTGCATTGTTCACCATGAGTTCCTCGTTGTCATCCGCTGTAATCATTGGTGCCTCGTCATTGACGATTGTCTTGACGTACTGATATTTCGCGTTTTGTTCCAGATATTGGAATTTGAGTTTCCGCAGGAACGACTGGAAGCAGAAGTTGTTCAACGTCAATTGAGACGAAGATGTAGAGAGAGTATGCACCATGTGAGATGTTACGTCTGCTGAGATAGCAGAGGGTATTCTAGCACCACCGCTTGATGATCCCTCACCGGGCCAGTCTTCCAAACCTTCGATAGATTTCGAGTTAAACTCGGGTTTGGCGTCGAATATGTGAAGTTTTCCATTTTGCAGATTCAGTTGAAGGGATTTAGCGATATCCAGATTGGAGACAGTCTGTTCTGCCGGTTGTGACATCGACATGGCGGTATAAGGAACTTTGCGGAATACGCGAACTCGAAGTCCGCGTACAGAACGCGCCTGTCACGTGCATAATACATAGTCCGATGCGGCCTGCAGCTGACGCCGCAGCTTACACTTAGTATTATTCGTCCCTTAACACCGCGGATACCAAGCTACACCAAGCCATGGATCCAAAAGAACCATAGTGACCACATATCAGATATTGTTTCAATTTGATTGGCTTAGGCTCAACTTAGGCTACGCTTAGAGCCTCTAAGCCTGTTCCCGAGAGCCAGCTCTTGTGAACCAAAATGGCACACGCCGCCGCAAACACTTCAGTAGCTCCTTGAAGGAGAGCTCTCTTGAATAGTGCCCCTGATGTTGTGGTGACGACAAGCTCAGTACTTAATTCGTCGTTGGCGATCATTCCGCTTATTCTTAGGGCTCTAGGCACCTGTGTATCCAACATGATGTTGGCAGCTGCCAGCAGTTTACACGTCTTACGTCTCAAGTATCCGGCACAAAACGCGCGTCGCCTGGGAGTGCTCGGACTTCGCTGACATTGGACAAGTGCCTAAAGCTCCGTGGACTTATATGTGCTGCACTCCATGCATACAGTGGTATACTGCTGGTATACTGTACCTGGACTATCGCTTATTTATCCACGTATGTGTGCAACTGTCAAATCTCGGGGGAAATCACGGGCGAAGGGCTGTGGCGAAGTGTTTATCGAGTGCTCATCTTTTCAACTCCTCTAGCGGAAAAAGCTATCCGCGGATTCACGTGGTACTGATTCTGAGTGCGCGATAGAATGAGGACACGTTCTTCAAGTTGGACAGCGACATGCCCTCTTTTCAGCATCATCGTTGTGCAATGCCCGGCAAGTGTCCTTCTCTTGTCACCATCACCGCGCGGTTCATACTGAGTGCGCGATAGAATGAGGACACGTTCTTCAAGTTGGACAGCGACATGCCCTCCTTTCATCATCATCGTTGTGCAATGCCCGGAAAGTATCCTTCTCTTGTCACCATCACCGCGCGGTTCATAATCATATACAGTGTTCTTACAACGTTCCACGCGCTTTTCTGCGTATGGCATGTGCGTCTCCGCATGGTTGATCCCATGGAGCTTGGATCGTCCACCTACTTGAGGAATGGTGAACTAATCATTGCACAGTTGGCTTTGGCTATCTTGCTAATTTGATAAATATAAGCATGAACATCTCGCCAACTTTTCGATGGCTAATCGCCGCCTGGACACCGGACTATACGTCTGATCCTGCCACAAAAATCACGCACTGAGTTACGCATTATTATATAAGTAAAATGTGCGGGATATACTTACTGGATACTGATTTGTCGGCAAGGGTGGCCAGATGCAGTAGGTAGATCAAAGGACGACTCATGAACTCAAATCAAGGCAACTGTCTCCAAGTACTGTGATATCTTGCATAATTACCGAGCATTCTGGTCAATATTTCGATTTGACACACGAAGGAGCACTACTGGAACGTTCCGGATCCACAGTGGGCATGAGCAATATTGAGAACAGACATACGATACAACTCCATCACGGGGATCTAAAACAGCAATGCCCTATGATGAGCTTGTCTCGTGTGTCAGCTCGAGGTCTGCCCGCGGAGCTGTCGCAAAGTAATGAGCGCCCGTCATACCGCCAGCTGGAAGCTTCCCAAAAATCTCTCTTTTCTGCGCGTTAGAGAGTTTCACGGTGCTATCCACATACGGTTTGAGCTACATTACAACCCATTATTTTTGGCCACTCAGTGAACCGACCTGGCACCAACGGAGAACTTGGACACGCACCGGAGAGTTGATAATATCTTCAATTGGCGGCGCAACAAAAAAGCGCACTTTCTCGTCAATCAGGCGATATTTGGCCTTCCCAGCCACAACGTGTTTCCCTGGCGCGCCAGTGCGATGACCACCAGGAAGATACGCCTGTCGCGTGCCTACAACCAATTCTAGAGACCCGCTGGAGTGGATTAGAAAGAGAACGCACCCTTGTAGAAGTCCTTGTTACCGCGTTTTGTAGTCAGTGGCAAACGCGAAGCTTTTGAGAGTCGAACTAAAGTGGGGATCATGGTCGCGTTCGATGTCGAAGTTGTCGAAGTAAAATTCGAGAGCTGAGCTATGAGCCACGTGACTAGATCACGAGGTTGTTACTGTTACGCTCATCTTCTGCCACCATGTGCGATTGCCAGCGTATCGGACAGTGATACATACTCATACTGTATCAGAACTTTCAGTGATAACTCTCTGCCATACGTATGATCGCGCCATATTGCTCTCATCCAACATCGCCTGTGCACGTACAGCTTCGTCTGGCGATGCGATCGACCCCGGACCACGAACCTATAACCCGAGTTACAGTACAGAATGGCAGCAGCATGACCAACCTTTCAAGTTCGCATATTTTTGCACTTGGTGCGCATGGATCCCTCCATCTACCAATCGAACTCCGGTGATTATATTTCTCGTATCAATCTCGTCTTATTGCAGCTTATGGCCCAGTCTATATGATTTATCTTACAGCATCTGCCAACTGCCGTTCCACATGACAACATCCAGAATCTGTGCTACTCTGCTTCAGAAATGGGGATTGCACGTTAGTCTTTCGTGCCTTACCAAGAAAAATCTGGAAGCTCCTATCTGAGCCTTGTGAGAGGTTATCAATGAGATCTATGTGCCATTGGCGAGCACTACGAATTTCTGCTACACTCTGGAGTAGCCCTGGCTCTGCACTCGGATTCGACGTTCTTCTCCGCGTGGTAAGCGTGTGGCAGTAGCTGATGATGAGAAGACAGTTCCAATGGCAGCACGTCACCGTGCGAGACAGCCGCGAGACGCACTGCGATTCACGCCCATTGTCAGTAAGTCCAACGTTCACATATCAATATGGTCCACCTGATTCACCGTTGCTCTTACAACTTTGGAAACAGCAATCGCGCGAACATGCTTTTGGCCTCGTTAGCCTCGGCGAACCGTCGAGGAATACATCCAGTCCGAAATCCCGGTTGCAGACATGACATCTGAATCTGCGAACAACGTGTGATCTCTATTTCAATTAACGTCGTGATATCCTTTTTGCGACATTCATGATGGCTATTCACAATAACAGTCAACACAGTCCTGGAAATGGTTTTACCGTACATGCAGTGAGCTACAGTGAGCGATCAATTTCAATTGCAGCATTTCATATGTTAACGAAACAGTGTCTGTATGGAGCGGTCGCCTTGACGGGATGATCCGACTCCCCAGTCCAGTGCTTATGCTCAAAGTAGCATCAAGGTGGCTTTCTCGAACGTCCATGCGAGTCGAGAAAACCCCTTCTTTCTGATTTCTTCGTTTCCTTCCTCATGAAGCACAGGCACGTCAATGTCGTCTCCGCCTGCACACGTTCGTTTTCGATTCGAGGGTGCTCATGCTCCACGGACTTGTCCTGTGTACTTGCGCGAATCACTGTACATTCGCCGTGTCACATTGTGCACAATATGTCGCCAAGACTTTGCCGATTGGGGCTCTTTTTGATTGTGCAGGTGAGAACAATGTGCTCACTTTTATCGAATACAAAGCAAATTTATTCCGTTATGAAAGTCGCGTTGATTCGCCTCGCTGTCGGTGTTGATTGCATGAATAGTCTGATTAGATTTTTCCTAATCTGATAAGATTATAATCAACTTGATCAATCTCGATCATACACTGACGAAGCCGAAGCTAGCTGAAGCCGAAATGGGATCCATATGTTTGTGTCTTTTGTTTTCTTCTGCGGATCTGTCTAAAGCCCTTTTACTATCATGACTCCTAGACATTTACACCTGAAGTTGCCCCATTTGCGTCGAATGCGACATATGCTTTTATAGGGATTTGTCGTTCAATCCTTCATGATCGCCTGGGAGAATTAGGTCTAGATTTGGCATATCTAATCCGGAGTCATGATGATGCCCCCCGACCGGTCGATCGCTGAAAGGATTATCAGATAATTCCACCTCCATACTGCGCTTTCCACCCTCTTGAAGCAGTTGCAACACCGGAAAAACAATCATTTCATTTATCGATTCGTGTCCTGCATCACATTCACCCTGAAAATTTCCCCCGAATTCCATTTGTATAAAATGCGACCCGAATCACCAAACCGCTTACCATCCGCCTCCTGCCATTCCCCCTCCCCCCCGTAGCCTTTACCCCCGCTATCGTTCCTCATGAACGGCACGATCCTCGCGACGAATCCGGATGCTGCACTTCGAAAGTATAGGGCGACGGAGTATCCGAAAGAAGCTTGGTATTTCGTCGCTTGCTTCATATTCCTCGCTGGGATCTTCAACTTGGTCTCCGTCGTCACGTCATGGCGGCGAGGAAGGGTCGGCGTGTCCAAGGATGTGGAGGGTCAAGGCCGCTCATCCACCGGTTCAGTGTCCTTTCGTCGGTTGCATCTCGCCTTGGTCAATGCCTGTCGCATCATCGCTTTTCGCTGCAGCATTTCAGTGGGCAAGAGTTTCTCGCTCAACCTCGCCGAAGTTTTCATGACTGCGACATACATCACAATCATGCTCACATGGTCGTTTATCAACTGTCAGTTGCATCTCCATCTCTCACTCGTCCCCTTTACCATTTACTCATTCTTCACAGCCAAAAATACTACCGGCAAGAACTACGACCCGGAGTACTACGCTAATCGAGCGGGCGATATTGCGTCGGCTCAAACCGTCCTCGTGGTTGCTCTTGGCATGAAGAACAACGTTATCTCGTGTGAGTTGCCCCGCTACTTCATATATGTCCTCTACTTACGACCCTCTTGTCCTTTCTTGTCAGTGGTTACCGGGGTTGGTTCTGATAGCGTACGTTTCGTGTTTCTCTTTGACAAATTGATACTTTGTTGATATATTGAGTAGTTAAACTATCTTCATCGGATGACGGCTCGGGTGCTGTGTGTCACGTTATGGATTCATGCTGGTGGTCGGGTAAGTTGACATGCATTCGACTTGTTACTCGTTACTCAAAATCTTTTCGAACAGCTCCAGATTGGGTGAGTTGAACATGTTGATCGCCTCATGTATTCTCATAAATCTCTACTTCTCAAGTCTCGAAAACGACACTTCGCTTGACAACGCCTGGATGCAAGCTGGCGTTCTTTCTATGACTGCGTTCACAGTCCTATGTGCTGTTTCTCTGAGACCTGTCCGTGCCATGGCCTATGAGTTTTTTTTTTGTGGCCCACTTTGTTCTCGTGTTGTACGTGCAGTTGTATGTTTCTGACACTACGTGATATTGATTCTATATCAGCATAATGTTACTCGCGGGATATTTTCATGCAGCGAACAATAGGTGAGTAACGTTGATGATTCCAGTTTCCTGAGTACAGCTGACATCTCCTCAGTCGGGGGAGTTACCTCTGGCCATCTCTCTTCCTCTGGGGTCTTGATCGATTCCTCAGAGTGGTTCGCGTCGTTGTTTTCAACCATTCGTATTTCGGGCTAAAATCTGGTCTGGGTACGTTCAACGCCAACGCCGAAGTTGCAGCGCCTGGCTTTGTCCGCCTCACTTTCCAACGGCCTAAGCATTTGCACTGGACTGCTGGCCAGAGTGCTTTCCTCACTATGCCCGGCGTTTCGACCTTGCCTTTCGAGTCCCACCCCTTCACTATTGCCAACGCTGATGTTAGCCGCGAAAAGCATGGGGACGCAGAGAAGTCATCAGGAGGAAAGGATATCATGTTTATTGTCAATACGCGTGAGGGGTTCACGAAGCGCCTCATGGACATTGCGAAGGTTGGCGGTTCTTTGAAAGTTTTCATGGATGGACCGTATGGCAGCCCACCCCGCTTGAGGGGATTTGATACGACGGTTCTTATCGCAGGTAGGTCCTATCATTCCATCGCAATTACCGTTCTAATGATAGCAATTGGCGCATGTAGGTGGTTCAGGGATCACATTCACGAGCCCTCTGCTTGTCGACATCATCCAGTCAGCAAATGATCACGTCTCGTTGTTATGTCTACTTACATCATTTTCAGTCGTGCTCGTCACGATCATTCCGTGTGCAGGAATGTCGTTTTCGTTTGGGCAATTCGTCATCCTGGTATGTTCTGGTGTAATTATTGCTACCTCTTCGATCTCTCACCGCGCATGTGCAGACCATATCAACCTTGTCTACAATGACCTTTTTGAAGCCCTAAGCAACATACCCGATAATTTGAACGTTGATGTCCGCATTCAGGTCACTGGCTCAGATGATTCAGCGCTGCTGTCTAGCGAGTCGTCTTCGGTTTCCAGTGATGTCGAAGAGGATGAAAAATCGATGTCCAAGATGACGCGCCTGCCGAAGACCAAGGTAATCCAAGGTCGGCCCGATATCCATAGCATCCTGGAAGAGGCTTGCTCGCTTGCACACGAGGATATGTCTGTCAATGGTACGGGCCTCTTCATCTGGACCGCCCTACTGGACTTTGCTTGACCTTTCCCACTAGTGTGCGGGCCCGCTGGATTAACCGCCCGCGTCCGGAGCGCTCTGCGTTCAGGATTTGCTAGTCCAATGAGCGTCCTGAAGGGAAGTCCAAACATTGAGTTGTTCGTTGAGCACTTCGGATTTGATGTAAGTCTACCTACACGCAGACGTACATCTGTTAACTTACTGCTTTCGTCACACAGTAAACGTTTCTTGGCTAGAGTTTCTGTTTAGACAAGCGTGGGCCAGAGCACGCCAACTAGTACGGGATGTAAGAGTTATACAAGAGTTGATTGGATTAAATGGGAACGATGAAGCCGTGCAGGCATGCCATGTCATTATACCTTTATAGAACGAATCAAGCCTATACTTCTTTCTGTTGTAAAACAAAGTAGTTACTTTCGTATCCACATATCTCTTCAGTGCATCGTCGCTCATTTTGGACATCTGATACTGTTGAAATTTGTGATGTTGTGAATTGGCATTAGGCATGCGCACACATGGTCGAGCCTTGTGCAAACTCGGCGGAGGCGAACTGAGATGTTCTTTACCACGCTTTCGCAAGCCTAGATCTCAATCAAGCGGGTGATTCAAGCATTTACATCTTATACCAGTGCATGGGTATACATAACGAGCGTTTCAAAATCATATGATGGTATAGCTCCCTAGAGTGAGTAATTGTTGAGTAATCGAAAATCTGGGACTCAATGCAGCCGAGCTTACAGATGCGCGCTTGTCCGTCACCACTCCCCGACACGACAAGCTTTCCGTCCAAACTCAGGTCAACAGAAGTCACTGTAGAATGTCAACGATTTAAGATAACATGGAAGCCGGCTGCTCAACAGACGCACCTGTGTTTCTGTGGCCTTGGATAAAAAATAAGGCTTGCCCTGTCCTCAAATCCCATAAACGCACCGTCCCGTCTCTGGACGCTGATGCTGCACGGAGCATCTGTCCCTCCTGTAAAGTAGCGGTTGCGAGCACATAGTCCTGACCCCAGAACGTTGATGGCATCATGTCGTCACTTAGAATAGATCCCGCAGCAAAAAGCGCACCTTATGGCCCACCATCGTCCTGGCGCATTCACTCTTTCCACCACCTTCTCCAGGAAAGTCGACTGTCCATCGCTTCAATGTCCGATCCAAACTCCCAGTGACAATCCCTTTACCCTGCATGACCCAACGAACACTATACACGCTTTTCTCGTGCGCCTGCCATCGCGCGATTGCGTTCGGCTCCTTCCCATGCAGACTCCACACACGCACAGTCCCATCAAGCGCCCCCGAAGCGACATAAGCCCCATCCGGAGAGATAGCAACGGCGGTTATTCCGGTGTCGGATTTACTAACATCTGTTTCGACAGCGAGAATGCGAACTGATTCCGAAGGATAAGAAAAGGTAAGGTCCCATTGGCGAAGCGTACGGTCTCCAGATCCGGAGATGAGGGTGCCCCCATCAGGGGTGAAATCAAGGGCATAGACTTCACGGTGGTGGCCAGAAAGGGTGTGCGCAATCTGTTTAGTCTCTAAATCCCATACCTATTGGACGCACAGCGCGCGGAGAGCCCATCAACCAAAAAAGCCCTTTTTATCATTCCGAATGGCCATACGCACGCGGATGAGCTTGTCCTCACAACCTGCGACCAGTAGCTTGTCATCCGGACTGAAAGAAACCGCGCGCACATAATTCCGGCTCGGTACATCGCCTGAATGCTCAAACGGCAATCTGGATTTCCAGTAGTAGAGCGAAAAATGGGGAATTTCTTAGAACGTTGAAGACCCACATAAATTTCTTTCCAGAACCTATGTCGTACAGATTTACACAATCGTCCAGTCCAACGGCAAGGTGCCTCCCATCTGTCGAGAACTTCACGCTACAGACGACTCTGTCAAACAGATGGCATCCCCCGGTCAACGACTTTGTTGATGACTGACCGAAAGGGGAACTCACTTCTCATGCTGGAATTTGGACTCGAGCTTGACATCCATAACGCGCTGAACGCGCGGATTGAATGCAGCGATCCAGTCGGAGCCCTCTTTCAAAAATTCTGCAGGGATAGAGCTGGGGTCGAGTTCATCAAAGTCGGACATGAGAATTAGACGTTGCCTAGCCTAGTCGTACTGAAGTGAGGTAAGCACTCTATCAGGTTTGAGATATACTACCGGGGTCACTGCAACTTCAAAGACCGCGGCGACAAAGTTGGGGATGGCAGCAAAAAGAGCTTCAAGTGAGATAGGGTATTTTGCCGCCGGAGTCCGCTAAGCGAAATAGTATGTACTACATAATATTAACTAGTACAGTCTGGCACTCTTATACAGTCAACACCTAGCCCAATGCGCGTTGCGACGTGTGTTATACAGAAAACGAAAGTGCTTTATTGTATGACTCGTAAGGATGACAAGTCGGGATAATACGCCTTGTTGAATATCTAGCATCCAATATGCAAAAGTATATTGTCACGGTGTGCTATGTCAGCGGGCTAGCGGGCTAAAGGAACGAGGAAACGAGTGGCTCAGTGGTTAGGACAAACACTCTGTCAATATATTGTGGTAAGTACCTAAAGGAACGAGGCAACGAGTGGCTACCAGCAAGTCAGCACAAAGTAAGAAAGGTAAGGTATAAGCGTATACTCACCTCAGTGGTTAGGACAAACACTGAGGTGACACGACGGAGCGCTGCTCGGTTTTGTAGGTACGTCGGAGTGGCAAAACGTAGCTGTACAGTACCAAAGTAAATAGAAATAACGAACGTGCAATGAGGACCGTGGTCCCATAAGATATCTATCGAGAACGTGCAAGCACTGGTAAGTAATAGTCCGTTGAAGAGAATTAGTCCGAGGGACTCGGCGCGTTTGCCCGATCCCGACATGCCACACATGGGCGGCGCCTGTGCCATAAAATCATCCTGCCAAGCGCTTTCGCTGACAATTTGCGTCCAAGCTCACTGAGCGAGAGGACGGAAGAACAGGCCACTCAAGGATGATCTCAAGTATTTGAATGATGGTGTGCAATCGTTGGGTCCAGGGAGCAAATAGGGCTCCATTCCATATATACATGCATACTACGGCTCCCCCTCCCAAATGATAGGATCCCCGAGAATGTGGCTATAACAGGATGAAGTTTAAGAAAGATGACATTCAAGACTATCCCTACATTAGCTGATAAAGCGATCATCACTGAGATCGTCAATGCTGTTCCGTGAGTATTCTGTCCCAAGACAACAAAAAAGAACATAAAACTCACAGCCATCCCAAATTGTTCAACATGCAATTCAATGCTGGGACCACCCTTAAGAACATTCATCGGCCCCGCAACGGAAGAACGGAGGGCGGCCCGGGTGCGGTTGGCCAAGCCAGCGGGCCCGCAGACTGCATGTTCGACAAAATCTTACTGAGGCCGATGTGATGACGGAACCGAAGAACGCACCGTTAACAGATACGCTCCCTTGAGCGAGACTGCAAACCTCTTCTATGACGCCCTGAACATCAATTCGTCCTTTGGCGATCATTGTTCGAGGAAGGCGCATGACCCTGGCCACCGATTTCTCTTCCTCCTCAGGATGTGATCTGACTTCGGATGATCCTTCGCTCGGCAACGTTGGTGACCCGTCAGCAGAAGTGATATGAATGCGAAAATCGACTTTTAAAGATGCTGGTACGTTCCGAAGAACCGCAGCCAGATCGTCATAAACGAGATTGATGTGGTCTTTGTAAGGTACGTCAGTCATGGTTCAATGAACGGAACATCCACAGCTGACGCACCGATGTGACGAATGGACCAGATAACGATGATGCTGCGGCACACGGAACGATTCTGATGAACTCGACTTCAAGATACATGAGCAAAGGACAAGATCAGCAAATACGTGTAAGCTTACTGTACGAGGTCCGCGAGTAGTGGGCTAGTGAAAGAGATACCAGAACCGCCTGCCAACCTGGTATGTAAGATGAGACTCCAATATTATTCTTGAGAGACTGACCAGCAATCAAAATGACAGTATCGAAGCCTCCAAGAAGCCTCCAAGAAGAGGAGGATTACCGTATGGACCATCCAAAAAGACTTTTAAGGAACCGCCTTTCTTTGCGATGTCAATCAGGCGTCTTGTGAAACCTTGCCGCGCGTTGATCAAACAGACGGCATCGTTTCCATGAGATACCGAGACAACCGAGTCGCTCTTTTCGTCAAGGATCCGCCGTTCATCGTCGAGATCCGCGTTCGCGATGGTGAAAGGGTGGGATTCGAAGGTATACATGGAAACTCCAGACATGGTTAGGAATGCGCATTGTCCTGCGGACCAGTGCATGTGCTTCGGACGTTGGAAGCGGATACGTACGAAACCTGGCGCAGCAATATCTGCGGTTGTATCAAATGTCCCCAGTCCAGATTTTAGTCCAAAATATGAGTGATTGAAAATGATGATGCGAATCAAACGAATAACTCTATCGAGGCCCAAAGAAGGAATGAGGGCCAGATATAATGGTCTCGTCTAAATTACACGGTCAGCGTGTATCGAACAAGAACAGGAGAGGCAAGTACGCACTGATACTGTCGCGTGTGGAAGAAGGCAGCAAGTAAAATGATCCTAGAACGGATCGAATGTCACCGACGTTGGAGATGAAGTGGACTGCTTTACTCACAGAACGAGAATCAGATGCGTGAGGAAGAAGGCCTCGTATTCCAGTTGGCGAATATGTCTCAAAGACACTATGCAAAGAATTGTCAAGGCGGAAGCTGCGAGAATGCCACATCGAACGTAAGCATGGTGTAGAGCCGTGTCAGCAGTGAGATAGATGAGACAGGACAAACCCGATCTTAACCTGTTGACGGAGACGAGCTCCATTTCAGTGCGTGTACCCGAAAATACAAACGTGTTGAATATTGGTTACGGACCCTTCCGCCTGCATGGAGCCAGATCAAGGGAACGATGGTGCGGGCGACCATTCGATGGAGGTAACTCAACTGAACCGACGGATCGGATCACGCAGAAGTGAAGTGATGCATCAAAGGCTTGCCTTCTCGACGCCGATACCAGTAATGACTTCACCGTGACACAAAATCAGCGCGGACTCCACACACAGCAATCGCGGATGCTCACGCGATATGATATTATTATTCATACCAAGACCAACAATGAGCGGGATCTGCAATGCTAACCGCCCGACTGGAATAGTATGTCGGGTCATATTTGCTGCCCGTCGTCGTGTTCGCTAAATGTCTCTGATCGTCAACACCACCAATGAACCCAGAAGAAGAAGTGACTGACAATTGACCAGTGACCATACGAACAAGATCGTGATATAGATGACAGTTATGAGCAGCTCGGCAACATTTAGCGAGAAGTTACTGCCAACTGGAACGGTGCAGTGAAAGGCTATAATACGACAGGCGTTGACGGCGGCGAGGGGCAGCCGACGGAGGGAGATGGCACTCGTAGACGATCTGTGGTGCTGCTCTGGATCATGTCTCAAAGCAGTCTGCCTGCACCATGACGCGAGACGCGAGATGCCATTGCCAACACCAACAAGGAAAATGAAGGACGCTATAAAGTACCACACTTCCCTCGGATACTCACCTGCCAGGAAAATCCGCCGAGCTTTGTCGATGCTTGCAGCCTTGACGGCAACAAGGGGAGCGATGCTGGAATCTTTCTGAGTCATGGAGATGAGGCTGGTAGTCAGAACCCAAGAGCGGGGTACCTCAAGTGTCAGCGCAATCTGGGTTTTATGGTTCCAGGGATGGACCTTCAAGAACACCATTGGTCATGGGAACGGCGACTACGCATGCGTGCGCTGTGCAACCTTGGCCAAAACCATTCCAGGATATTGACAACTGCTTCAGCCTTTGACGACAGAAAGGCCAGAGAAAGCCTCGATTTCAGGACCAAAAGCTGAGACGTCAGAAAACCACGCTGGGGCGTCGTTCCTGTTATAAGGTCACTTGACGTAAAATTATCAGATTCCTAACTTCCATCGCTCACCAGAGAATTCATATCTTCCTGCCTTCCATGCGGTGATCATCGGAATGCTCCACAGTACATAGTTTGCCTAATCATGCAGACTTTAGTTGCCATCGCAGTTGCAGCCGGGGGCGAGTATCGGAAATATACGATCTTGCACAGACCAAAGGCTGCCGAAGGTCGAATCCACAAAGATCGGAGCTGAGTCTAGCTAAGTTTGGCAGGGGAAGATGCGGAACCGTCGGAATCTTCTAATCAGATAAGGTGCCGTTGTGATGTTCACAACGGAGCACGCTTGCACCGGGGGAGAGAGGAGGAGAAAGGCCGTCCTTACTGTTTTGAAATATATTCGACATGCTTGGGTCTGGTCTTTGGTCTGCAGGACATTGAGATCTCAGATGAGCAACTCAAATATGGCGAACAGCGCAACTGGGAGGATACGATACATATTCACGACTTACACTGTTGCAAACAAGTCTCTTCGTGCCGCGTCGCGGCGAGAATTTTGTTCAGCCTTGTGTTTCGCGAACCAAATGCAGATTAAGGAGTTTCTGATCAACAGCACGCATACATGAGCATGACAAACCTGTAAACGCCCGCATAAATATTGCGAGGGAATGGATGACCTGGCGAACTTCCGATGAGGATGACGAAGGGGGCCCACTGGCATGGCATTGGTAAATCTCGGCCGCAAGATCGACTGCATTCATACCAAACTATATTGAAATCATCGCGAGCGCCGTCCTGATTGAGCAGATGAGGCTGGATAGGCCAAGTCGAACACGAAGAAACTAGGTGTCCCGTCAAAGAGAAGCCTGTGTAATTGGACAACCTAGTGGTGTGACAGAGTAGAGAAGACGAAGAGAATTGAGGGCTTACCGTTGCGGAGTGAGGTCTGTTTCGCGTCTAAATGCAGAGACGTGCGGAGGCAACATTGCATCACTAACAACCATACAACAGAATAGTTACTGTATCGGTACTGTATCGGATCATGCGACAGAACGATGGTGATGGCTTCTAACTTCTGCAGCAACTCGTCAACGACAAACGTGCGATGCCTTCCCGGGTTCCCCAGCTTTCCCCTTGAAGATATGTGCCTTCTACTAAGACTCGGGATAGACTCGGGTGGTCGAGCCCAATCATTCATCTCATACTTACATTATGCACAATCAACAGAGGATTGTTGAACGAAATAATCTCCAAATTTACCAGCAGCTGATTTCAGGAGCCTTGATAAGTACTGGAGAGGCAGTGGGGCAGGCGAACCTGCTGCTGCTGCTGCTGCTGCTGCAGGGCATAGGGCCCGGCGAGCGAAAGACAAGCCGTGGAGACGGGCCTGGTTCCTTCCGAATCAGAGTGCTTTTCACCAGTTTTCACCACTCCGCCTTCCGCTCCGTGTTCGGTCTTTTCCGCCTTTTGTGATGATAAATTTGGGGACTTGTAAAACAGGATGATGCTCATGACTGGCCCCATGCGTATACGGCAGAGATTCCATCCCAATGCGGACGAAAGAGGCACCAAAATGCGCCTCACCTACCATATGTCCTATCTGATTCCTAGTGCGGACGAAAGGATCAAATTTTTCCAAGACGTCCCATCCCATGCGCGTACAGATGACCCTTGTCTGTACGGATGTCCCATTGCC
Source organism: Bondarzewia mesenterica (assembly GCA_004802705.1). Taxonomy (NCBI): domain Eukaryota; kingdom Fungi; phylum Basidiomycota; class Agaricomycetes; order Russulales; family Bondarzewiaceae; genus Bondarzewia; species Bondarzewia mesenterica. The sequence continues at coordinate 3,699 of SGPL01000266.1, read as the reverse complement.
GCTTTGACCGTCACCTTCAAGTTCCACGGTCCCCGCGTTCTCCATCGTGTTCAATCACAAGCCCTGCGGCATGCATGGTGATAGCTTACCCCAATTTTGATTCTAATTTCTTCATGTGCGCGTCGAACTTGCGATCGTCGCGTTCAAACGTCCAAACGTTCACCGGTCACCCTCGCTCCCTACACAGACTTAGGAAATCTAAGTATCTCCGGGCGCCCTCAGCACACTCGCTTGAATGCGTGCATAGTACCTACCAAATGCGTGAGTATGAGTATACGAGTGCTCACGCCTACTTCGCAAGCCCATCGAGTCATTTCAAGTGCATGCACTGTATCTCTGGTGGTTTCGGAAGCCTCAATTCAACAGTTGACAGATGAATAATCTCGAAATCAAGACGCTGGCATCAACCCGGTCGCCTCACGAGCCTATACCGGGCACGCGGTCCAATTGCACTCCATAGTAGATGCAATCCCTCTACCATTTTTCTCTCTCGACCCCGCACCCCATTACAGTGTCTGTGTCCGCCCAATCGAAATCAGAGAACCTCCATCGCGTCGGACACAGCAAAAGACCCAAACGCAATAAATACACGGTATGTACATATGTACACCCAGAAACCCTGGATTTCAAACTTCGCTACTATAAGCATGCACTCCCTACAGCCAAATAAATATTGGGATACGCATGTACAACATGTCTACACCCACCGCACCATGCACATTATCATGAACAAAGTCAAAAACGAAGGATTGGGGAAAGTGAGGACGAATGACAACGAATTTTCCGGATGCACGTTTCGAGCCTACCCAAAAACTACCTGAACCCTTCGCAGCGTGCATGTACTCCGCACATACTACATGCTACATACACGACTCTACATGCATGTAGCATGCTGCGTGATCTGCCGCATGCTCCTCATCCCATCCGCCGGCCTGTCCGTGATAGCAAGAAACAATGGGCACCCAGTCCGAGTCCAGTTTGAATCCGAGTAGTGAACGTGTCCCCCACTCGACAGGTCCGCGAGCAGTGAGCGAATGAGCCGACGCGATACACTGACGATCCCACCATCATGCAAACGGCCAATCCTGATCGACAATTATAACCAATCAGGCGTGAACAAAGGGAGGGGACACGAGAACGTGGATTCCGCAAGGATATGAGAAAGATATAAGGCAGAAAAGGNAAAAAAAAAAGAAGTTGAAGAAGAAAAGATAGAGAAACAAGAAACCAAAACTCTCAACGCGATACAGATATTTTCGCTCGCTACAAGCCAGGGCAAGCAACCAAAAAAAAACAAGCAACCAAACAGCAGTAACAGTTATAGAATCGGGGCCGGGATGCCGAGGGCGGCATTAGGACGACAAGGGGGACGTCGACGATGATGATACAAAGCAGAGAGTATAAGCATATGAGTGTGAATATGCGTGTGTACGCTAGCTTGCAACATCATGCGGTGGTATAACTCCCTACAAGCGCAGACCGTGTCAGCAGCCGACCCACAAAGAGAAGAGTTAAGGACGCACATATCCGAGCTTGCCAATCCCCACTGCCTGTGGCCAGCAAACTCGCCGCGGGGCTCAAATCGATTGAGATCACTGCAATGTGCACCGTCAGCACTGAATCGCCACTGCCATTGACCGAACCAGCCGCCGGGCGACGACGCACCTGAGTTTTTGTGCCCCTGAAGCATGAGCTGTACCATCGCAGTCCGCGCATCCCAAAACTGCACCCCGCGATCCTTGGAGCCCGACACGACCCACTGCCCGTCGTGCGATACGGCGACCGAGAGCACATAATCCTAACGCAAGAAGTTGCAAGACGGAAATCGGACAAACAATCGTGAACAATAGATGCGAAAACGCGCACCTTGTGCCCCGTGAAATTCATCGTGCATGCACTTCCCTTATCCCCGCCGTCCTTCTTCCCGTTCGCCCCACTCGCTCCAGCACCAACTGCCCCCGCAGCACCAGCCTCCTTCCTCCCGGCGTTCGCCAACATGGGCCTGACGTCCCAGTACTTCAGCGTCTTGTCCAGACTGCCACTCACCAAACCCTTCCCGTCAGGGGTGAACGCGACACTGTAAACGCTGTCCTTGTGCCCTTTGAGCCGCTCCACGAGCACCCCCGTCGCGACGTCCCAAATCCTCACGATCGTGTCCAGCGAGCCCGCAGCGACCAGCCTGCCGTCAGGCGAGATCGCTACGCTCGTCACGCCCGAGTCCACTGCCTCGGGCTCGTGGATTGCTAGGATTCTGCACGCACCCGTCTCCATGTCCCAAATCCGCGCCGTTTTGTCGCCCGAGCCCGAAACGATCAGCCGCCCGTCGCGCGAAAAGTCGAGTGAGTAGATCTCTTGCTGGTGCCCATCGAACACGCTCCGGATCCGCCGCTTGGCGATGTCCCAGATCTATGAGAAACATTGAGCCGTCGAAACAAAAAGGCGGCAAGAAAAGTAGTACGTACGCGTATCTGCTTGTCCTCAGCGCCGGTCGCAAGGAACTTGCCATCCGGGCTGAAACACACGCTGCGAATATACAAATCTCCCGTCTTCGTTGCATCCGGGTCTTGTAAAACACTGTGAAAACAGAGCTGAGCCATCTTTCTTAGAACATCCGAGGGTGCGCGGCTCACCATGTCTTGGCGCCCGTCTTGGTATCATAGATCTGTGCGGAACGGTTGCACCCCGTAGCCAAATACTTGCCGTCCGCAGAGAACCGCACGCAACATACCACACTGGATGACCCAACAGGAAACCGTCGCATCCCAATTCAGCAAAAACAGACTCGGGTACGCAAGCTGGAAGAAGGCGCGCACGCACCTCTCATGAACCAAAGTGTGCACCAGATTCACGTCAAGCACGCGCTTGACCTTCGGGTTGAATACGGCAAACCAATCGCCGCCCTCTTTCTTCATCTCGGGAGGCATGTTCAGTGGGTCCATGTCATCAAGGAACCCGGCCGTCGAGTTGACGGGAACCATGCCGCCTGCAGCGTTCGATGGCTGCGGCTCAGTTGCGGAGGCAGGAGGGACACCCCCACCGGATGCCGAGAAGGGCGTCGTCGTGGAGGGCGGCGGGGGGAGGCCGGGGCCGCCTGGGGCAGGGGGTAGCTTTGTGGAAGGATGGGATGAGCCCTGGCCCATGGATGGACTGAAGTGTTCTGTGACAGATGGTCAGCAATGGGCACAGGGTCAAGACTTTGAGCAGAGCACTAAGATCGGTCGCGTGTCCTTATAGATATACAATGGCACAAAGAGAAGATGAGCCTGCGTACCGATGCCCTAAGGACGTGATGACGCCATGGCATGCGTGTTCACCGTGAATTGCACGTTGCCTCCGGCGCCTGCATTCCAGGCTACTTCTCGACAGCACATACTGGCCAGCGAACCCGACACGGCTCGCTCCAACACGCAAACGGGCACAAAAATACGAGAAAAAAATAGATTACCACTCACCAGGGCGATCAGTTTTAATTCTGTCCGTCTTGATCCTTTTACTCTCGCGCTGATCTCTTTCGCGATCTCGCTCCCTCTCCCTCTCCCGTTCAACCCTCTCCCTCTCTACCATCCTCTCGCGATCACGGTCTCTTTCCCTCTCACGGTCGCGATCGCGNTCACCTTCCCGTCCACGACTGAAGAAGGAATCCGCATAGGGAGCAAGGGGCGGTGGTGGTCCGGTGGAAACAATAGGAGTAGTGAGACC
>SGPL01000265.1:26357-44791 GCA_004802705.1 Bondarzewia mesenterica | reverse complement strand
TCCATCGCTACCACACTCACACTCACCCCGTCCGTCCCCGACCGAGGACAAAGCGCCCGTTTCCACCCCTCTCTCTCTCTCGGCTCTCCCACATACACATACACATACATATACGTCCATATATACTGACACACCACCTCCGTGCTTTTCTCTTTCACGCAAACATATACATCCCACAAACACACTCACATAGACCGCTATCGACGCAGATACGCACATATTTCTCCACATAGATAGTTTACATAGATACGTTTACGTTCCTAGACATCATTCCTCATCGACCCGATCTCTGTATCTAGATACCTCTTCCCCCGCTTCCCGTCCGCTCTTGCCCCAGAATAGACTGACTGACAACGTCCGACCGTGCATACGCTCGAGTGAAACACTTCCCGTCCGCGTCCCTCGTCAGTCTCGCGCCCTTGGGGTATAGTCCAGTCCGTCTCACAAGTACAGTACAATCCTTCCCGTCGCGTCAAGCATGGTATGAATGGGTTGAGACAAGAGACGGCGAAGTGGATCAGATGTAGATCGGCAACGTGGGGTTGAGGCCTATCCAGTCGGGGCCCTCCACAAAGTCCTTCTCGTCGATGAGGAAGTCCTGGACGTGGGAGGGGGCATTGGGTCGTCAGACGATGAACTGCGACGAACGTGCGAGAGACGGTAACGCACCAGGGGGCGCCTCGACGAGTGCGCCGCGCACGCGCGCGAGCCGGTTCTTGACGAGGTCGAGCGGCACGCCGGGTGCGACGTGTCCCGCCTTCACTTTCGGGACGTAGTTCTGAGCGCGCAGAGTCCACCGTACGAAGCAATGGTCGCGATCGCAATTATAAAAGAGAAGAAGGAAGGGTCATCAGTGTGCGTTCCGTCTGTGTGACGACGGGAAGGAGGGCGCACCTCGTAGGCCTTCCAATCGCGGACGAGGTTCGTGGGCACGGGCCGGAAGATCTCAGTGAAGACCTCCCTGTTGCGTCGCGCGGTGTCGTTCCACAGGACGACCGTCTCGTCCGCGAGCGGGTCCGCGACGGCCCTGTCCTCGTCCATACCAAACTCATCGTCGTTGGGGTTAGGCGCGGCGCGCATGAACGACGTCAGTTCTTCTTGGTGGTCACACATCTGGGGAGGGATGAGGCCGAGGTGCTCTGTTCGTGAAAAAAGGGGGGTGGGGTGAGATTCTGGTGGAGACAGGCAGAGGAAGACGGGTCGCACGGCGGTAAAGTTTGCGCCGGAGGGAGGCTGCAAACCGGCTTGCTACGTAGGGTTTCCCGTCCATCGTGGTCTCGATTGTGTCGTCATCTTCTACGACGAGCGCAATCTCCGAATCACCATCACCCTGACGGAAGGTAAGCACGTCAAGCTAATTGTTCTATGGAGGTGCAGGTATACCTTCTGGCTACGGTCGTTCAAGTTTGCAGAGCCCATCTAACAGATATTGTGGTGAGCGAGAAATGGACAGATATCAGTTACGACACGGCTTGACTCACGATGACGCGTCTGTCATCGACGATCATGAGTTTGGTATGGATGTACGATAGCTCCGAGACATAGCTGTGAAACTGAGTATCAGCATCACAATACCACTTTTAAAACTGAAGGCGAAATGAAGATAGTGTGTTATTCTCACGCGTTTAGCTCCTCTTCTTCCGTGCCCAGCCACTTCTCATCCAACAAACTGGTACTATCCTGCAGCGTGTGCTGAACCACAGTGTCCGCGACGTCCTCGTCTCCCCGGATACTTTCCGATGCGCCCTCGAACCGTCGGATGATGTCGACCGCCTCGTCATACGAGTCTGGCAGCGGATACTTCTCGGTCTTGACCTCAGTCTTATCGCTGACGACAATGCCCTCCGTCGTCGGAGTGGCCAGCTTGATAGTCACCTCTTTAGGGGCGTCGCTATCGGCCGAGTCCCCGACCCACTGACGCGCGAGGGCGACTTGAGCCTGATTGAACTTGACGCCGCTGAGTTGTTCCATCCGAGAGATGTAGCCTGCACAGACAAGCTGAGATGAGCGGGCTGCGGGAAGATCAAGGAGATGGGCAATGCTTTACCCGCTGGTGTGTTGATTCGGTCGTAGACGCGAAGGTGATAGAAACGGATGTAGTCCATCCTGCCAGTAATAGGTTACGATTAGACCGAAAGCCATATCATTAGGTGCTCACGGCTCATATCCGGCCTTGCGTATTTCCTCGTAGATACTGCTGCCGCCACGATTGATCGTACGGTACTGAGCCGCCATAATCGTCTTGAGAGATGTATCGTCTTTCACATCTCCAGCAAACGCAGGGACCTCAGGGATGATAACGACGATCTGAGGTTGTTTGATCAGCGTATGTTACAGGTTCACAGATTCGTCATACTTGCCTTGAACTTTTGCCTATCCTGAGCAGCTCGAACGACGCGCTGAACAATAGCTGCAGCGATCTGGTTTTGAACGGGACCTTCGGGTTTCGTGTTTGAAATGCTAAAGAGTATACATATCAACATGAGGCACGTTGGTATTGAAGGGAAAAACAAAGGTTTACAAGAACTGGTTCTCTGAAACAACCCATCAATGAATTAGCACATTTCGGAAATCATTCAGCAAGATTCCTACCGATGTAGATATAGTGATTTGCCTCGCGAATGAGTTGAATGTCTGAGCGTCTGTCAGACCAGTTCTAGCAAAAAAAACAAAGTCGACACCACTCACATGCATTTTGGATGCTGTGCTCCGTGAGAACACCATGGCTCCAATCAGAAACGCTCCGAACAACCTGCACGCGACAATTGCCTTGCGGTGCGGGAGCGTAATGGTCCTCGTCATAACCTTCGTCGTCGGAAAGATGGAAGCGCTGGCGGAAGTGCCGTCCCATCTCGTGCCAGCGCTCGCGGTGAGGGTGGCCTGCATATATACGGGTGAATTGAGTAATTGTGCAGGTATGGATGGAGAGGATAGCGACGCACGGACAACAGCTTCGTTAGGAGAGACGTTGATGTTGTGAGGGAGTGCGAGCCAGTCGTAACGACTGCAAACCATTAGAAAACGAAAGCCTTGCCGAATCCGGAAAGTACTTACGCGTCGTCCTTGTACTAGCAAATGCGAAGAAAGAGGTCAGAAGGATATGAGATCGATATATCACGCACTAACCTTCCGATTCTTAACCTCATTCCAACGCTCCACATAGTGTTGCACGATATCCAAAACAACAGGTCCGGAGAGAGTCATATGTGTCTACTCACAGACTATTTAGTTCTCATCGTCCAAGGAGTCATACATATACTTGCATCGTGCCAAGGCATCCTCGGACTCTCGGCCACCGAGATAGTGCCACTGACATAGTCCTTCACGTCCTGGAAATCAGAGATGCGCGCGTTATTGTAGTCTTGCCCAGGAAAAAGTGTCTTCGAGAAATCGGTCGGGTGTGCATCCGCGAGCGGGTGGTTGTGAGTGTCCCAACGACCAAAACAAATATCGAGGCCACCGATACAGGCCCGATGATTGTCTACCACGATGACCTATCAAAACAAGCGGTGCCGGTGAGCACGCAGACAGACTAGTACGTTGCGAATTCGTCGGACCTTCTCATGGTGGGACCAAAATTCGACATTGTCTGAGGTGTGGAAACCATTTGAGCATGTTGTTGAGCAATTATAGGGAGACCACCAAACCTTTGGAGCCAATATGATCCGGGTGTCGCATGCAGGCAATGTTAGGATGGAGAGCTTCCAAAGCTTTCTGCAAGCGCAGAATCGCTCTTAGTGACCTTCGACTAGAGAATTTCAGAAGCACCTTACCTTGGTATGAGAAGAGCTCATGCTCATGGTTTGAGTAACCTAAAATATTTGTGAATAACATCTCTAATATCCATGGCCATGTCAAGCACACCTCTTTATAGACTACTGCGTAGATCTTGACGCCCTGCTCCGCTTTGCGTTTCAGAATCCTGTCCAGCCTCCACTGCTCGTTGGATGCCGGGGGTCGACGAAGATAGAGCTCAGGGGTGAGCCACCAATCCTACAACATCACAATGAGACATCCGAGCAGCATAAAGATAATCTAGTAAACGTACCAGAATAAATATGCACTCCCTCGCGCTCTCGAGCATCTCGGAAAGCGCATAGAAATAATCGTGCCCATCGATGTGCCTGGGGCGCGTTCAGCACTCGCACCATTGCGCATATACCCCTATAAACGCACCATTTGACAAAGTTCTGCGCTCGCTCGTCGGCGAAACTGTCAAAACGATGGCTTGCATTGATTTCAGCCCTAATCTCGTCGTGTAACTTCTCGTGGGGATCGTTGTGACGGCCTAAATGATTCGGTGAGACTCCTGCATGAAAGGTACGAAAATCATCGTACGATTGGGATTTAGGATGCCTGGAATGCACGAGATGAGCGCGGTCAAGTGTATAGAAGTAAAATAGACTGGCCTATGATTGTATCTTCAGTGCGCTGGATCCCCTCGGGGATACGATCTACGAGGTTGGCAAGAAACGACATTGTGATGGGGGTGGTGGTGAGCAAAAGACGTTGTATATTCTCATCAGCATCATCGCCAATGCTATTTATTATCAGCTGGCCGCCCGCTGATAGTGATTGACTTGGCGACGTTTCCAGTCAATCGGTTGCCATCTAAAACGGGTTAATCAGCCTCATGATGTCACGATCCGCATGTTCCTGACCTTTGCATCGCGAGAGCTCGCGAGAGTCCCATTCAGTCGGAGGACTGTTTTATTAGGAGTACTTACTACGACGCTTTCATCATGGACGTCATGCTTTCAAAAGCTGCCAACCAGAAAGCAATATTTCGCCACGCCGTCTCGAGCTCATGACCACAATTTTCGTACGCTGGGTACTAAAAATAGAACCACGCAGCCCCTACACAGCCAACCGGCGGGGAGAGTGTGCGGTTCGGATCCAACGACAATCGTTACTTGTATTCAGTGCCGACGGAAGCGCCCACGAAGGTGCAAAGGCAATGAATGCATATGGCGATAAACGTCCTTTGGGCCACCGGGCCATGTATAGCTTACAGGGATGGGCTTACGCACTTGCAGACCGCAAGGCTCCGTGCACCTGCCAGTACTTTCAGAGTGTACATATGTACAAGGGTATCATGACCAGCACTTCATCGACTGGTGGGTGAAGTCGAGAATCGCTCATGTAGGGTATACGACATGGTAAATAAGTAGATTAATACAGACCAGGAGAAAACCATCACAAGAATTGATTGCGTCAAACAACACAAGAGCGCACAGCAAGATAGATACATACCGCAATCTCCTCTCCGAAAGCAAAACAGATAGTCCATACGCCCATCCGTCCACCCATATCTTCACCGCAGTCGCTCTGGCTCTCTGCGGCTCGTAATACGATGGGTGGCCGCCGCCACCACTCCCTTACGAACGGCGCGTCTGGGCCGTCAAGCTGATCCCATCATCGTACTCGCCGGCGGACTTGTCTGCAAGCCGATAGCCCGACACCCCAAACGCCTCTCCAAAGTTGTTCTTTGGTAAAGCACTGTCGAGTGCCGAGCCCTGCGCACCTTTCCGATGCTTAAACCCGAAGTAGAAAGACAGAGAGGTGATAATCTCAACAACAAAATCGCCTGAGGACAATATGTGAACGAAGTGAATGAGTAGGAATGACATAGTGCACGCACTGTAGTTGATACTGCGACAATTAAATGGCGAATCAGATAGTGTGCTAAGGGTTCAAGGCGGAAGAGAACAAACCTGTCCAATAAGGGCGTGAAGATGCCTGTATGGGATCCATCTGGTGTCTTATATTCTCTCCAAGGGAATGCCCACATCATGAAGCCGGCGAAAAAGATCATCTAAAGCGACTTTAAACCATCCACCCAGAGTGCGGTCATAAAAAGACGAACCTCAATGCAAGTAGCAAGAGCGTTGAGACCGTCGGCAATGTTAGTTGCGGTCCAATATTGTGTACCTGTTGAAAAGTAGTGATGAAGAGACTCACAAGCTCGACATCCTTAGCAGAACTCACCATGAATCACTCGACCCTCAAGTGCGCTGAACTATCGACCAAAAAATCTCGGTTGGATGTCGAAAGATGAATCGCTGGTGCGGTGCTTACCACGAACGATTGGTAGAATGTGAAAAACACGATTAACTTGATGGACAAGAACTTGGCCAACGGACGACGACCTTTCAACTCGTCCTTGGTGAGCCCATAGAACAAAATAAGTCCATAGAGCGCGATCCTGGCCAAAGGAAAGTTAAGTAGTAAATCCTTGCGAGTGACGGTGCATTCTCACGTAATGCTGACGAAGTCTATAGCATCCAGGTAGACCTTTGCGAAATGCACGCTGTAGGAACCTGATTCGCAGAGGACGCCATACTTCTGGCATATGACGCCGGCAATCGAAATGGCTTCGTCGCGAAAAGTTTATTTGCTATTCATCAATAAGCGCAGGTGTGACAGACTCACCAGGCCGTACGATGACATACTGGAGCACTGACCACTGAAGCGAGAGTTAGGCTGGGAAAAGCAGAGTCACGGTATGTTACCTTTATAGTGTACATGAAGTAGGCCTTGTTCTCTGTGTTAGCATCTACTCAGACAATAAACACACAATGATGCTCAAACCTTCGTTGGTCGATATCTCCAGCAGCAGAACTAAATCGCAGACGATATTGTCAGGCATGATCATGAAATAAGGATTGCTACTTACTGGCAGAGGCAAAGGCGATTTATCTTTACGAGCAATGGCATTGTCGGCATTGTGACCTGCGGCAGTTGATGCCACATACTCTATGAGGAGGAGGCTGCAAGGGAATATCAGAAGGAAGTACAATCACTCAGACCATATGTTTCTCACAGGAAAGCACTAATGGTGATGGCCTTTTGCAGAAAAACGTCAGTACCGTCTGTCGCGAGAAAGGAATAGAAAGATTCAGACCTCATAGACTGTCATTCCTTTGTTCAGTAACAGGTAACTTCCAAGATCGTAATATGCAACGCACCAACTTCAATGAGAGAATAATATGTATAATCTCGGAAGAAACGGTAGGAAAAGAAGGATATGATTGCGTAAACTGGAGGCATCCACAGTATACGAATACTGTGGAAATGTCAATGATTTGTGTCGGTGCCATGTTAGACACTCACATCTGCCGCTGCTCTGCGCGGTTGGTATAGTTTCTACATTCAGAGTGAATATTCCAGTCGGAAAGGCACGCACGTCCTCCAAGCTCCACTCACCGACAATGTTGCATCACACTGATCACGGAAATAATTACAGTCTGTATGAACAAAACGAGACTCAGTCTCTGCATCAAACCTAAGTCAAATAAAGGACATACCACAGCAGCACATGCGCCTGCAACCGCCCATCCTATCCTATGAGCATCCCAGTTAACCCCGCTCGAGCTCCAGAATGTCGACTGGTCAACTGCTACAGTGTTTGCCGACTCGCACACTGCCATTGACTATACAACACAAGAAATTTGCTAGACTGAGTCGAAGGGCTGGAAATAGAGGGGAAAAAGAAAGTTGGAGAGATTCTGCCTGAGAACAACAAGTTACCTTGGAAAGAGTTGTGGAGAAAGTGGGTCCGGCAGTCCACAGTCCACAAGCCGTCCGCAGTGCGTTCATGTAAGCGATCTTCGATTCTCGGCGGGTTATGTATTCATGAATGACTCATCGCTGCAGCCTCGCGTCGCCGTGACTTACCTAGAGGCTAGTGTTCTCCACAAAGCAGACTACTCCTTGTGTTCTATTCGCCGCCCTTCACGATTTGCCCCCTCGAAACACCTCATGCACATCGCAGGGTGCCTATAAGGAACACGTTGTCCAAGTCGAATTGATGTATCTTCCTGCCCGTTTCTGCACCGACTCATCTGTTTTGAAGACACAACTACCGATCCAGCGACCTTGATATGCCGCATTGCCTACATGCACTGATGCAGTGCGTGTAACTCGTTGCTCAAAGGTGAGTAATTCGAATCCGCTCCCGGGCCCCGTTTTCGTGAGCATATCCGTGTCTGTGGAATACCTACTTATCTTCTGCTATCCCAATGAACCCACTTATGTGCCCTATCCCATGATCCATATGCCCCATTAATAGCATCGAGGCGTCTGTCTGACCGGGGCTATCAGTCCACCTTTCGCAGTGCGCACTGCATCATTACAATTCTTATCACCTCCGGATGTAAGCCAAATGCTGAACTGAGCAGCTTACAATGGAACGACCGTCACATGTTGTCAATGAGGGCAGAGGCGAAGCAGACGAGCGAAGGAGGTTTGTTTTCCTATTCGTTGGCAGATCCCACGTACTAACGCTGCAATCCGAGAGCTGAGGCCGTAGGGCTTTGAAGTACCATAGATAGCCGTGATTTTCTTCAATGGTCTCCATTTCCTAAGGCATTAGGCTCCGAGCGCTGCCCCTTCAATATCTCGCCGGGATAGTAGACTGTCAGCAACGGATGGCAAGCATTTATGTCGTATATTATAATCTCGTAAGATTTGTGTATGTCGGATATGGTGTAACGGCTAACATTGCCGCCTCTCAAACAGCTCGCGGCAGCTCGGGGTTCGATTCCCCGTATCCGAATTTTTGTCCCAGGGCCAGATGTCATTTTCATGCGTTGGTGGACCAAATAGATCTGCACGATATATTTTTGACTGTCTCGTCCGTTTGAGATTTTCGGACCCATGACCAGCATGTATGTATGGGTTGACATCTGCGTTAATTTCGACAACTACACCAAAATTCCCAAACACGCATCATCGTGACTCTAATTGACTACCCTGCCACGGCATATTCGTACGGAACAATTCACCAAGCCATAACACCGTCCTTCAACCCTGTCTCGCTATCAGGACTTTCCTCACTTCCTAGGGCTAGGATTAGTCACGGAAGGCGCGGGTGTGGCCTTAGCGGCGTTCGCGTTGCGCGCGCCGGCGCCTGCGCGCGAGAGGGGAAGCTATTCTTTCCCGTATCATTACCGGCTTTGGCCTGTGACCGATACGATGAGCATGATCAAAGAGCAGGACAGATGGAAACTGTAATACCTGGGAAGATTGGATGCGCGACGCCGCTGACGGGTTCATCTTAGCTGCGCCTCCGTTGCTGCCTAGATGGTAAGTAAAAACATAGGTCGTCAGTCGATTGACAACACAACTGCAACGTCGATTCCATCGTCCACAAACCTGATTTGCTTGGCATGATGAGTTATTTGGTAAAATATGAGTGATGTTGATGTCGCTGTCGATGAGAGGGACTGGGCAATGAGGCATTGATTCTGTCCTGCCTTTATACCTGACGGTATGTATGACCGGTCCGCTCATCCATTCGTTTGTCCTGTTTTGAAAGACCATCTATCTTTAGAGGTGATGAATGTGACAATATCTCTGCAAGAAGGGCCTTTGCAAGCTGTTTTTGTGATACTTAGTTTCTATCTCCCAACCTTCCTTGAAGAAATGAAGCGCAGTAGCAGTGCGATGGATATTCTAGGTATCTTCGGGAGTAAGAATCGACATTTCTCGGAGTGAGAGATTTTTGCTACAGGCTGCAAATCGCTCGCAGCCGACGCACCTGCGCTCGAGACAACGTGTCTTCAACGAAACAGATGGCAACTGAAAGCTAATGTTTTCGAAGAAGTATAATTTAGCAAGGATGAAACCAGGAAACCTCCCTGAACGTGTACACACCGCATCTCAGTGCCGACAGTAAATACCCATGATCCGTTCTTTAACTCACTTCTACAATTCAAGGGCTGTAGAACCCCTTCACTATAGTCCTGTCCCCCCGTTTTCCAAAACCTTATGTCCTAGAATGCCCGGATGCGCTGTTTTCGCCTTTTATTCGCCCGAAAACAAAAATATGACATTTGGACGAAAGAATCTTTGGAGCACGAGCTCTTTCCTTCGATTGGTGCGATGAGTATAGTGTCCCTTAATAATTCCAAAGTAGATGTGATTCCGCACCAGTCGTCGGACCGGAAGCCTCGACCAGGACATGCATGATTTCCAGTTCCATAGGTGACCATCCATGAGCAAGTATCATAGGCAGAGGCGTCGCTGGGGCAGAGTCAGAACGACAAGTGATAAGACGGAGGGCTTCCTAGAAAGGGAAGACAGGGCACGCACACGGCCTGTTTAGCGACCATCTGGTGTTCCAGGAGCACGGGAATCAGCGCATAGATGAATGCGTGTTGTAAGATGTTAGTCGTGACGGTGAGCAAGAACAGGTGACCGTCAGATGTAAGGACTCCATCACATCTACGCTGATGCGCCTGGGGAGGTGCACAATTCTCCTGATATTTCTGTAACAAGGGATGTGACGGACCTTCCTTAATGCCATCCCATCAATTTGGGCGGGAAGATAGCAGTTGGTGATGATCCTGCGATGGGCTCTTCGAGTGGCTCCGGGGGCTGACAAAATGTATCACCGCGGATAATGGTCATGATAAATCAGCTGCTGACAGGAGGGGTAAAGAGCAACAAAAAATAATATACTTTTCACACATTTTGGAAACTGAACGCGTCGCCCGTATTCGTCGTCCATTGCCTTGCGTGCTCACAAGCTGTTAATGAAAGCGATATTTATAGAAAAGAGTACGAAACCACTAGCACATCGAGGATCTGAGCCAGAGACGTTATGACTGATGTCCAAGATACCAACTTTGTGCGCACGACATTCACGCATTCTGCCCGTTCGGGAGCGCTTCGCAGGTCCAGAACAGGTGACGCAGCGAGGTCGATGGGCAGCCGTGAGCTGAGCTACCATCGTATGTGAGGGAAGGGCTATTCGTAATATTGACTCACATGCTGAGGTCAGTACAGGACTCCCGATACAAGTGGATAAGCCTAGCAACTCACAAGTGGGAAGAATAGTACTCGTATGCGACTGGAGCATGTCTGCCTACGTTGACGTAACCAACCCGAATCCAGCCAACAATATGTCACCTTCCTTAAAGACGACATTCCTGGGACAAACCAGAAACTGCAATGCGTGAGCCAAAGTCCTGAGTGCCATCGAGATGCCTTTTAGTTAATTAAGAGAATTCAAGTGTCACAAAGCCGGGAGGAGGATTTGTTGTGCGCGCGTGCATATCTTCTCACCATTGCCTCGTGTAAAAATACATGCTACTCACCTTTTCGCGTGACAGGAGGGATGAAACGGCCAGTGATTGAGGGAACAAAATCCTAATTCTCGTGTCTTGGAAGTGAGGCTGCAACAAAAAATACACACATCCGATCACAGACAGCGTTAGGACACCGATTTGGACCTGCGTTCAAGATGGCAAACGCGGATGGAGCAATCGAAATGATTTCGGAGCCTGCGAAGCGGTGAAACAATATATCACGGATAATCCATTTGCCGCACATACTGGAAAAATGCGCTGATGACATCCAGCGGAGGCATGGTGAATTTCTTTCCTTGATTTCAAGACAAATCGTGTAGAACGTGAGTATCCGAGGGACGTTGGGATACAACATGGCATTAGCAAGATGAGCAACTCTGCCATGGACGGTCGCGGTCTGCATGTGAAAGCGCGTCTACGAGATCCGTGGCCGCGGTCGTGGTGCTGATGACTATTCCAGGGCGATTCAGCGGTGGTGCGGGCAATAAGACCACAGCTTAGTGTGCGGATTCCTGCGGAAGAATGAAGGCCGAAAATTCGGTGATTGCAGACCTTGCGACTTGGGTTGTCAATTTCTCAAATCTGAAGTCGTCGAGCATCAGTGATGATGAGTATTATTGGTATATAGTTGCACGTACACACCTGGAACGGTATGTATCTGTCTGCGAAATCGCATCCGAGCGTCTGCGACACTTTTGAGGACCAGGAAGTGGGTCAGGAAAGATGAGCGTACACTCTGCCTCGTTTCTCATAAAAACTACATATACAGGTGAAAAAAGGAGTCAGTAGTACCGTTATTGGAGTGATATGATTTTAGGGACGATGGCTTGGACGATGTCGATACATGTGTTGAATTTTCTTTTCGGGGAATTACCAAATACAGAAACGGGTCAGCGTGGGAACCAGCCAATTTAGCGCCTGACAACAAAGCCCGACACAAGAGGCATTATTTAAAATAAGACACCCTGAAGAGCTTCTGAATTCAATCTGGGCCTTAAATTTTTAGAAGTTCTGTTATTTTGTCTGAAATTTGGTAGAAATCTAAAAAATCAGCAAGTCTAAAATTAAATATGGCAGGTTGGTCACATGTGCAACCAAATTGAGCCCGAAACCTTTACTTTCAGCTGAGCTGAAGGTACTGAAATTTCCTTCTAAGGAAAATTTTTTGCTAGTTCAGCTTGTCTGAAATGATGGGTTTCTTCTTAGGATCAGTAAAATTTCTCCTGATGCATAATGTATAAATTTGGAAAGGCTGAAATTTAAATTTTCAGTAGTATTTTGGGAAAGTCTGAATATTTGCCGAAATTTTGAGGTTAAGATTGCTTTCAGAAAGGAATTGGCCAATTTGATATGGGTTAATGCCTGTTGTGTGTTGCTTTCCATCCAACTCCACATCGAGCTCTCAGTTTTGTCACCATTTATCTGCCATTTATATTAGTTTATATTGCATTTATATGAAAATTTTTTCTCTCGGACCAGATTGGCCGCTGTACAAAAGTAGCGGTGACTAAGTGGCGAGCACCATAGAGATTCGAGCAAGGAAAATGGAGAGAAGGCTATTGTATAGCCAGTGATATGTCGGCAACAAAATTCGGACAAAGTCTCTTGTGTCCGAGGACTCCGATAATTAATATTGCTTTCAACGTTGCGACTGTTTACGGGTATTTCCATGCCCACAAATAATGCCAAATATTGCCGTCGTCATCGTCGCCGACGTCGAGCGCGTCGGGCGGAGTTCCTTGTGTACCTTCCGATACTTCCTCTTCAACTTTAGTTCAATCTCAAACTGATCTATAGTAGCTGTATAGGATTGGCGCGGCCATAGTTAGCACCCCCGCTCGCCGACAGTGTCCATTTGGGCCTTATCCACACCGCACCTTAGGCTTCAGACCTACAAATCTTGTTTGGGACGCCTCTGATCATCGAGTCTCTCCACTATTGTGGTCAGGAAGGGTTTATAGCTATCCCGCCAGCGGCATCCAGGAATCCGAGTGGCTCAGGGCCTACGACGATTGACCTTCGGCTTCAAGTTCTGGCAATCCTGCACTCTCGGAGTCGACTTTCCCAAGATGACCGTAACCCATAGAAAGCGACAACATCAGCCAGATGAGATTGCGGGTTCGTTTGCATCTGACTACCACACGCTCTCCTCCTCCTCCAATCCCTCAAATATTCTCACGCTCATCCACTTACGTAAAACTCCTCATCTACAGCTGTGAATGAGCCAGGGTTTCAGATCGAATGCGACGGCTGCTACAGTGACCTTACCCACTCCATACGCATTAAGTGTGCGGACGCTGTCTGTGAGCCTGGAGATGGCGTGGATATATGTCCGGCTTGTTTCTGTAAAGGAAAGGAGTTCGGAAAACATAAACGAGGGCATGCCTATCGGGTAGTAGTAAGTCACCCTATGTGAATGCATCACAAATGATCGTTCTTATGTATTGTTTAGGAGTTGCATTCGTATCCAGTATTTTCGGAGGATTGGGGTGCGGATGAGTGAGTTACCCAAAGGCAACTGTAATGTGGCCATATGGCTGATCAGCGTCACATTTGACAGGGAGCTCTTGCTCATTGAGGGCATCTCACTACAAGGGCTCGGCAACTGGCAGGCTATCGCAGAACACGTTGGTACGCGGACTAAAGAAGAAGTTGAACAACACTACAAATCAGTCTACGTAGATTCCCCTGACTGGCCTTTGCCCGTATGTTGTCTCATTATCTTCTTGAATTCGTCAAATGACATTGATATCATGCTTTAGCGAATGGGTGTCGAATTCAATGTTGATCCTTCCGAGTTCCAAGAGCGTAAACGTCGACGGATATCGTCCATGACTACTGCGCCACCCCCGCCCAAAGTTGCACCAACATCGGCGCCTGGTGTCCACGAAATTGCCACCTTCCTACCTGGTCGCCTTGAATTCGAGCATGAGGTTGATAATGACGCAGAAGACCTCGTCAAAGATCTTGAATTTGGTATCTGCTTGGACTGGGGAGGTGAGACGATCATGGAAGATGAGAGTGATGCCGATTTTAAGGCTCGTGCAAAGTGGGAAGAAGAGAAGAAGGACCGGGAGCGAGACGTGTCCCACGCGATACCTAACGGTATGGTCAACGGGGCAATTAATGGTAAAAGCGTCTATGGGTTTCATGGGACGAATGGCACCAACAAAAAGGACCCGCCATCAAGATCGGATGACCGGAGTACTGACAACGGGACCGTTGATGAGGAAGTGGAGGAGAATATGCCACCCATCCCCTTCGAGACAGATGATTCAATTGCTTTTAAACTGACACTGCTCGAGATGTACACTCAACGTGTCGAGAAGCGACACGAAGCCAAAACCATCATGTTCAACAGAGGGCTGTTGGAGTATAAGAAGGTGTGCATCCCACTACCTCATGCGATTTCCGTTTTCAAGCTTCCGTTCCTCAGATGCAAGCTGCGGACAAGAAGAGACCAAAAGAGGAAAAGGATATTGTTCATCGATTACGGCCTTTCGCTAGGCTGCAGACAGCAGAAGACTATGAAGCATTTTGTTCTGATATCCTGTGTATGAATGTTCACCTTTCATCATTGGGAGTGGCTGACTTTCCTTGCAGATGAGGCCATGCTGCGGAAACGGATTACTGAGCTACAGCAATACCGACGACTAGGTTTGACGACTGCAGCTGATATCAAGAAATGGGAAGAGGACACGTATAAGCGGGTAGGCCCATTGACCACGACAGACGCATGACTCCGCTTGGTTAACTTGACAATTTGCAGAGCCAGGCTAAGGCTAACATGGCTCGAGACTATTTCTCCTCTGAGCGTCTACAACAACTCCGAGCAAATGGCGGGCGACAATCTCAAGGCCCGGATGCTCGACGTGCAAGCGTTGTCGACTCCGAAGGTCGAAGGAGTCACGAGCGTGAGGCAACGCCCAAAGTGGGCTCTGGCACAGGTCCACCCGGCCGCAAACCTCGTGTGTACTTCCTCACCGCATTTATTGCCCATACACTGACGCAATAGCGCTCATCCCCTTGACAGCTGCACCTCTCAACCTTGCGAATAGCCCCTGCCTGCACCTCCTTACTCCTGCTGAACAGACACTTTGCTCGACACTCCGGATCCTTCCCAAGCCATACCTTGTCATCAAGGAGACGCTTGTTCGCGAATACGCTCGACGTGGCGGCAAGCTCAGACGACGCGAAGCGCGTGATCTCGTCAAGATTGATGTCAACAAGACAAGCAGAGTGTGGGACTTCCTCGTCCAGGCGGGGTACCTCAGGATCAATGACTTGAATGCAAACACAACTACAGCAGCGCAAGACAACAGCAATGGTAATGCCAACGCTGCAGGGTGAGCATAAATCAGCATCCGTGAAAATGATCGTGTCTGCCCATGTCTCGACATGTGATGCTGACGTGCATTTTGGCAGTCCCTCCACGATGCCCTCGACATCTACATCGGCTTCCCAATCGGCAACATCACCCATCAAGACGGGCACAGCAATATCAAGCCCTGCACCCAACGCGTCAATGTCTAGCCAAAGCAGCATTCCTCAATCCGGCTCCCAATTCTCATTGGCGTCGATGACTTTCCCCAACGCTCTCTCTCAGGGTTTTTCCTGGCCGCCACGGTGACCTGGAGCCTGTACTTGCCTGTTTCTGCTCTTGCTCTCGCTCTCATCTCGGACATTCATCACTTGCTCACATGCCGCCCTTACCTTTACCCTATTCACATTTACACATCCGCTCTCGCTTTCCGCACCCATCGCAACTTGTAATCTTACTGCAACTTTGAGCACCGTATCATCTTGACCTATTAGTATGTACCACTGGGTGGAATGGAGTGTGATGATTAGATTTTCGTAATGGAGGACATGGGCGGGAAGGGCTGTCGAAGTAAGTCCTGAACTAATCCTACATCGTTGAGGATGCCGGCTTTTTCAATGTAATCATCGTTCCTGGAATGAACTCAACTTAGCCTTGCAGCTAAGGTATGCATAGTACTGTATCTCACCAGAACTGTTACAATGGGCAGTTGAGCATGCGTCAGTCAGCGTTTGAACAATTGTATGCAAAGTTCTGACCTTCGAATAGTGCCGGTTGCCAGAATCACACCTTTCAAATGAGAGAGCGATCGGTCAGATGTTGAAAAGCGCGACAAGGCCAGACATACAAAACTGTGACAATTTTTTCGCCATCCCGCCAGCCCATCTTACGCACGAGTTTCACGCATGCAACCAGGTTGCACGCGCTGCTTGAACCGAGGAACAGGCCATCCCGCTGCACGAGGAATCGCGACATGCTCACCGCCTCGGCATCAGTTATCCTAAGTAAGTATATGAGTGACGACCATCGAAATATATACGAGTTTTGAGATCTGCCCACCGGAAGGCATCGTCAATGATAGGCAAAGCCAATTCAATGTTCTTCGTCAGCCTATTGATCCCACTGTACCATCCCATAGTATATATGAGTGACATTCTTTGGTCGTGAGAAGGATAGGTGAACTGACATGCCCTCAACGACAGTATCCACCTGATGGCGCCGCTTTGTGCCTTCGCTCTCCTTGCGGTCGTACATGACGCCGTATTTCACCTTGTTGTAAAGCCCACTGCCCTCGGGATCCGCAAGCGCGATGAAGACATCCTCGTTCATATTCTTCAGAAAATGACCGGTACCTGCGATTGTCCCACCAGTACCTATAAAAGTCGTACAGTCAGGACTACGTGACTTCGGAAGGAGGTCATATGGTACTCGCCGGCACCAGCAACGAAAGCTACGATGTCACCGTTCGTTTGTCTCCAGACTTCAGGGCCAGTCCCATCGAAATGGGCATCAAAGTTGCTCCGGTTCTTCAACAAGAGTTACAAAACATCGATCAGATTGGCTTGACACCGAGGGAGATAGAAGATTCACGCTAACCTCGAACTGGTCAGCAAAGAATCCCCTGGGCTTCATCAGGAGCTCTTCCTCTTCTTCCGTTGCAGTGCGACCATTCGTGTTGCCGTTTTCGTGCAGATGCGCGGTCGTGACAACAACGGAAGTATTCGAACGTTTGAGCGTGCGCGAGTGAGAGTGGTTAGGAGGTAGAGAGGCGTGGGTGGAGCCGTGTGTGTTTGTCTCGCTGAAATGAAGAGCATATTCGCGTGCCAAGTTCTAGTCATTGACCCCTTAAAGAATGCAGATATTGGGAGCCGGACAGATGACTTACAACGAACTATTCGGTGGTAATGCGATCAACTTTGTTCGTCAGCGAGAGAGGATCAATCATTCCTATACTTACCTGTTTTTTGTCCACTATACTCGCGGGCCTCACTNGTTCCACNTCAGCACCCAGGGCCTCCAAAGCATGTACTTTTTCGACCGCAACATCATCTGGCATAATGATCGCTGAACGTATTCAGTGTTTGATCAGTGTGGGCACTAGCAATGGAAACAGCAGTCTCACTCGTATCATATCCCCTGAAGAATGGCATTGACCTGTGTGAGGCCCGACGGCAGAGAATAGATATAGTAGACTCACCGGGCCCGAGCAATAGTTGCGATTGAGATACCTGTAGACCCAGATGTACCTTCGAAAATCCGTGAGCCTGTNTAAGGATGCAGGAATCCTTGACGCTCAGCATCCTCGATCACTAAGGGCAGTAAAAATGAGGATTCNANCCAGTATATAGATATTCTAAATCTTACTTCTCAAAGCGACCCGATCCTTTACGCTCCCTCCAGGATTCAAGTACTAGTCGGAAAGAAATAAACGATGGACGCGTTCACGNTCTGCGATGTGTCCTCACCTCNGCTTTGCCCAGAATTTCGACCCCCAACGCGTCNCTCAAAGAGTTAATTCGCACCAGNGGNGTATGNCCTATTGCCAGAAAACCCTCCACTCCATCTTGTCACCCTCTTGCTTATGATCTAACAGACATACCAATGAGCCCCGTAACTCCATCCAAAATTTCNTCGCTTCTCAACTCAATCGGACGCTCCCCAACCTCCACAGATGCCTTTTCCCTCTTGCGGTCACGAAAATACAGCGCAAGGGACGTGGAAGTGAGAGAAAGCGAGAAACCAATGAGAATGCCGTAGAAGATGTTGCGGGCGGTTGAGGGTGAGGGTATCCAAGACATCCTGGTAGACCGACCGTTAAATTAGATAGTACCTGTGTGGCCAAGCAGTACGCTGGCAAAAGAAATATGTAACGACCACGAATGGCGCTGACAAGATCTGCGACTGGGTGGTNNAGGTGTGTACATCGCGAGGCGCGCCTNCCAACTTGTGACGCAGACACACGTGATCGAGCGTTTGAGNTTGACCAATTGGAACGAAATTGAACTTTTCTCTCCTTGTCC
>SGPL01000265.1:0-26346 GCA_004802705.1 Bondarzewia mesenterica | reverse complement strand
ACTTCGGNCTCTNGGTANNNCNNNGNANNNCNACGGATCCTCGCAATCCCCTGAACTGATGGACCTGTCGCTATCTTCGTCTGGCTGGAGCTTCTTAAGCATGTATTTCGAGCTTGTATCACATGGTTTGCGCTGACGATACAGAGAANGTCTGATACGTGCGTTGGACACGGAAGTCTTGTGCGGTCGCGTCATTTTGACAGCCATCACTTTATAAGCCCCCAGACGTCGCAGTCCCCTATCATTGATATCNATCAACAACCCCCATCTCANACGCCCCTACTACCATGGTTTTGACGAGCGAGATACAGAAAGTGTTCCTCTCATCGCNTATGTTTGCTGTGGTCGGCGCATCNAAGGATACATCCAAGTTTGGTACTAAGGTGCGGCAAAACAGCGACTATTCAAGAGATGATCGAGTCTCATGGAGGTTATACAAATGTAGGTATTGAAATGGTACCAGGCGAGGGACAAGCCTGTCACGCCAGTGCACCCCGTATGTGCCTCCAACAGCCGATATTAGCACAGTATTGCTCAAGTGATGGTGAAATCTCGCAGAAAGAAACCGAACTGGAGGGTGTCGCCACNGTGCGTACTCTGGCAGATCTCCCGTCTCCCAGTGAGACNTCCGTCAGCATCATCACACCCCCCAAGGTATGTTTTTATCCATNTCTGCATTGATCATAAACGCATTCTCGTCTTCTGTCAGATCACCCTTGGCTTGCTCGAGCAGGCCAAATCCTTGTCGATCCCTGCACTCTGGCTTCAGCCTGGNGTCGCAGATGATGCCGTGATTGCAAAAATAGACGAACTCGGACTGGCAGACAAGGTTATTTATGGCGGTCCTTGCATTCTCGTCGACGGNGACGGCATCATCAAGAGTNTGTTNTGAAGANGATGAGAGTAAATTATTTCAAGTGTTAGTGTAAGATGCTGGCACTGTGATATAACGAGCATGTGGTCGGCACGTATAAATTAACNTTTGGCAGAGACGGATTCGTCACGNTATGCATGCATATCATGCAAAGCCAGCGGACGAGCGTATNGAATCGACGAGGATGTCCTTGTAATCACCACCGGTCTCCCACATCGCGAACCCACGAAGACCATTGGATTTGATGAATTCACCCTTCGCTACGAATGAGCGATCGTCATCNTAGGAGATGAAGACCCGCGATGTCTGATTATAGACGAACGGCTTTTCGATGCAGAATGCAGTCAGAGTCNTGACCTTTCCACNTGGAAGCCGAGAGCATATATNCTTACCGTCTGACTGCACTCATCAAAGGTGTGCGCAATACCCTCCGCGACNGTCCCGTTCTGATTCAAGAANCCGCCCTCCACCAGTCCCCAAAAGTCNAACACGCCCTCNGGGCCCTGTGCATTTCCACAGACATCCGGACCCGGGTTTGGATCNTCCCAACTNTCGCCCAACGGCTGATCNGTCGAATTGAAANCCGGATAACTCGCNAGCCCGCCCTTCGNCCCNTTCGGNAATGCACTCTTCGGNCTGACGCTAAACGAATGTCCGTANCCGGGCACGCCGAGGACNATTTGATNGANTGGGATNCCAGCATCGCTCCANGCCTGNACAGCCGACACGGCTGAACCGACTTGCGCTGANGATGGCGCGCAGGTGTCGTTGAGNGGCGCGTTCGGGCCGGCGGTGTCGCTCCATGATCCCCAGACATCGTAATTCATGATTGCGATGTAATCGAGTACGGAGGCAAATCCGCTGAGGTCCGATGACGGGTCCCCGTTTTCGTCGACCCAGGGTGAGATGGACGCTGCTGCCGTCAGGACGAGTTCGGAGCCAACGGGGTCCGCGCGGAGTTCTTGCAGGAAGAGCAAGAAGTTTGAGGTATCGTTANGGCTGACAACGTTACAGCCTATGCCAGCCTTGCTTGGGTATTCCCANCTGAATTGGGAGTGTTTAGACCTAGCATGAGTACAAGACANCATTAGAGGCGTACTCGAAATCGATACCGTCCAGGCTATAGTTTGTCGCAAAATCAGTGATTGTTTTGACGAAGGCCGTGCGGTTCGTCTCNTCTGCGACGTTGGCAGAGTAGTNTAATCCACCAGTCCATCCTCCCACAGATACAAGAGCTTTCACTCCCTATTTGANGCTCTTTTTCAGCTATCATGGTGACGGGAGCGCTAGAATGTCAAACGTACATGGGCATGGGCAGCTGATANGAATTCCGGTAATAGCCCAGCGTCAGATCCATCGAGAGAGACACTGTGCACGTTTGGAGTGGTAANTCTNCATGGGGCACGCGTCACTCAAACTCGTACAAAAACATCAGTGCCAACATTGGTNTCNAGNACTCACGCGAANGAGTANGTCACATGTGTATACTTGTCCCAGCTGACANTCGCCGGCGGGAGAGCAAAGCCATGCCATCCTGCATACCAACTCGCCGCGACCAGCTCGATATCCGAATCGCAATCNTCGAGGAGCGAGGACTCGCTNAAGTTCAGAGGACTTGGAAGGGCATGGACGAGAGAAGCACCTGCGAGTAAGGCGCTCAGAGATATAATCATGGNTATAAATACTGAATGAGCAGTCGTCAAGGAATGTATAGGGTGCTAAAATTGGCCAGATATAAAAGAGAATCTGCGATGATGGTTGGGAGAGAAAGAAATTGTGATGCGGCACTCGGCAACGTTCTTCGAGCTAGCCATGCGGACGAGAAACAAGGGTGCGTGGGTGCGTATTTATACCTCCGAAGTTGCATAAAATAGTGAAACACCTGCCTCATNCGGTGCTCCGCGCGCGGTCTCCAGGCCTCATGATACAGTACGAAGCAGGGACTCGAAGCTGACAGAATTGGTCGGGTGGGGTAACGTTGTTGTGCCGTCAACTTCTATCTCGCAGCATCACTNACGAATTCGGAAAGTATTCAAGTACGTTGGCTCGGCTCCTTCCGGCAAAGTCATGGCTCGGGAGGGAGCATCGCCCAATTCCCTCCAAAACTTAATATTGTTACTTCTAAGCCAAAAATACAATTCAGATGTATAATTGATAGGGTTACCGAGGCCAGTAATGGAAGGGCGTCCGGGTGTTACAAGGTATGGCGGGTCTCTACTTCATTACGTGCGGAAAAGAAGGCGATTAGCATCCAGGGAGACACTGCGGGAAAAGTCAAATTCTGCCTTTAGGCAGAGAGGCTGGAGCTTGCGGAGGCTTTCCATATGCCCACTCGTGTATCAAAACACCCGCGATGGCCGTGAGCGGAGGGACTCTGAAAGGCAGATCCTCAAACACAGNCGGTGCAGGCTTCGGCTGGGCTGCCGCGGCGTTTGCTGCAGCATCGCCAGCTAGTGGACCCGAGCTCGAGCTTTGGGCGTTATCCCTGCCCTCAACCGTTTCGTTCATCTGCTTATAGTCCTTTCGTGTCATATTCGTGCCCAGCTCATGCTGAAGAATGGCGAGGACTTCGTCGCGGGTGAACCACCGTGCATCTGTATGAAAACANGGTCACTGACTTGCAGAATGAAAGGAGATTAAGAAAGTGCCCATACCTTCAAGCTCGTTATCGAGATCTGTGCGGATAGGATGGGACGGATCACCTGTCGCGTAGAACCCGATCATCAGATTGGCGGGATAGGGCTGTGGAAATCATGTTAGAAAAAGCCACTANTCGGGTAAGAAAAAAAGACGAACCCATGGCTGAGTTGAGTGATATGTTACGTTCCACACTTTNACACCNGCCTCTTCCCACATCTCGCGTTTCACAGCGTCTTCAAACGACTCGCCTGGCTCCATAAAACCAGCAAGGGTAGAATAAAATTTATCAGGGAACTTTTTCTAGTCCGCCAAAGAAGCTAAACACCTTGTTCATAGAAGGTAGCACTAAAAGCTCACATTTCGTCCCAAAAGTATACGNTCGTTAGATTCATTTACAACGGCCATAATGACGACCGGGTCCGTCCTTGGATGCTGCAAGTTGGAAAAAGATGAGTTAATAGTCTTGATGTGATGATTCGACTGATCTTTGACAGACCTGGAAATTGTGCAGACCTTTACTGAAAAAGAAAAGAAAGAAAAGAAATTGAGCTATTTGGAAATGATGAGATGACATCACACAAACGCTGTCGGACAAGGCTTCTTGCTGCCATTATCTGCCCAAGGAAGCAGAGTCGAGCATGCTATCTTCCATCCCGCCCACAAGGAATGAACAGAAGAGCCACAACATGGGCAGAACTAAGCAGGAACACGTTCGATTGCAATCCAAAGGTGGAGTTGACCTAACATACCTTATTCCTGCCATTCCAGTCTACCATACTCCTCCCTATGGCAAATAATGCGGCATCGTGCATGGCCATCCCACGCGTAGCAGCCCGCGGCTCTGAAAAAAACAGCCGAGCTCCGCCCTTTGCCTGCATCGAATGCTGTAGCAGGTGCTCTACATCCCCCTCCGCTGCATCGGAAACGTCCAACGAGAAGTATGGCGTCCCCCTGAAATTCAGCGCTGTCACCTGGGGGTCATTCTTGGCGCTGAACTCAGATGATGGGAGCGCGAAGGCGGTATCATCTTGCGGCTCGTCCAAACCGAGGAATACGACGGGGGCACCTCGGAACCTGGCTGCCTCAAGCATGGACACGTCGTCGGACACTATCTCCCCGTCATTCTGTCCCTGTCCAAAGAAGGGTTCTGAGCCCAAAAGGGGCCGCACATCTGCTGTAGTGAAGCGTGCGAGGCTCGTGCCTACATCTGATGCAGACGCGATCAGCGGTTCCCCACGTTTGAAGACGATCCAGCGGGTTGCCGGCGAGAGGGCAATGGCGTTGAGGAAAGGGTGGGATGTTCGTAGCCAAGAAAGACGGTTCAGGGGGCAACCACCGAGGAAATTGACATACCTAGTATTGTCCAGACCGCGAGAGGAGACACATCCGATCAAAATGCTTTCTACACATGCAGGTATGACGCAGATTGCTCACGTTTCCGCCATTCTCAAGCGTGCTACGACGATAGAAGTGAGTCCGTAAATCTTTGGGGATTTCCTTTGGTTCGACTAAAGAAAAGGGATTCTATCTAGAGTGGGATAGGCGTGGACGAAATCTTGTGAAGTATAGCCGAGGTAGGATTAGTGAGCATGGTAACATGCATGTGGTCAGCCGATAATCAACTTCGCCAGAGATTTACAACGCGACTCCACCCGCCCGTTTCACGTTTCCGATACCCTGTTGCAACCTATTGACCGTGCGCTTTACGGCCACAGTAGAAGTCTCGAGAATCAATCTCATTCTCTCTTCGCGATCTTATCTCTCTCATTGTTTGTATATACATGGTCCAAGACCCCCGTTCGACAGCCTTGCCGCACATCCTTCGCTTTGCTTGAGATGACCAAATCTGAATTCATTGGACGCACCTGACCATCGATATTTCGGAAAGACACAGCTATCGCGGCATATCGTTTCAAGCTGCTTGATGCGGATGCTTCAAAGGGGCCGACAAAGTCGTTAAAACGTGCCCCGTGTGAAGCACAAGCCAGCCCTCTTCCATTTTCCCCATGGTGCGTGCATTGTCCTTACCTCATTCACTCACCCCGAAAACTTGTAGACGCAGGTGTATTCTCCAATCCTTCGGTGCTTGCCTGCACGGTGAGCGGAGGCACGCTGACCGCTCTTGGTTACATTACCTTCCTCGACATAAATACAGTCAGTGACCTTGCCTTGTTGCGCCCCCGGTGTCTCATCTCCTGAAACTTCGCTGTCTCCCCCCCCTCCCTGCTTCGCCGCCTCTTGGGTAAGCGATTGCAGATGCTTTGAGCTTTCCATCTTTGCGGTTGTTTCTCCCTTCAAGTTTCCTTTTTGGGTCCCAGACGTGCCATCTGGATTCACTGCTATAAATCGTGGATGGGCGTGTCAAAGGGCCACCAGGACTTGGCTATGTACGCCACCAATACCAGCATGTTGTCTTTATAAACGGAGCTGAAAAACACCTCATGATATCCACTAACGACCTCTGCATGACATTGTACGCAATCTTATCCCTCACTTCCTCCGCGCTTTTACTCAACTGAAACCTTACAGATGCCTGACGAATCATCCTCTCTCTCGCTGTCCCATAAACCACCGGGGAAAACTCACCCTTCCACTGTCTCGTCGCCATCATCATTTACCAAGGCTATTGCGCAAGCATGGCAGAGGGAATCCAGAGACAATAAGGATCAGTGGTGGACGGCGGACTCTAAACTGCGAGACTACTACGCGCAGAGGGTGCCGAAAACGGAGAAGAAAGCAAAGATGTAGCACTCATGGACAATGGACAGTGTATCTGGTTATTGTACGAAGAGCATTGTATCCAACGGATGTTGCGTGAGCATCTGGGACAAGGCATACTTAATCTTATCTTATCTTGGCTACGACGTTATCGTAGATCTAATTACTTAAGTCAGTCGGTAATTCGGAGGGTGGTCGCGGTGATTGGCTGTTCCGCTGGCTGTACTTGACTCTGACCCCCACTGCCTTGACTCGACTTTTTGCAGCCTGAACCGACGACCGCGAGATGTCGAAAACTATCAAGGATTTGACAGCAGGGACAGCCGGAGGCATTGCTCAGGTACTGGACTAATCATCGACGCATTTCACCCGTATTGATCTATCTTGAACGCATAAGGTGCTCGTCGGCCAGCCGTTTGACATTGTAAAAGTGGTAAGTCAATTTTATCTGCTAATATACATGTGTTAACTGCGTCTCAATTTCATTGTAGCGTATGCAAACGTCAGCGAAAGGGACGTACGATGGCATGCTTCACTGCGCAGGCGGGATCTTGAAGAATGAGGGCCCTCTCGCATTCTACAAGGTTATTTCCGTCCCAAACTCGTACAGATTACACACTAACAATTTTCATTCCAGGGTACCTTGACCCCTCTTCTAGGTATTGGCGTCTGCGTGTCCATTCAATTCGGCGTCCTTGAATACACGAAACGATTCTTTGCCGCCCAAAATGCCCAAAATGGAGTTGGGGGGCCAGATGGTAGAACGCTCAGTAGCGCACAGCTGTTTTCAGCAGGTGTGCTGGCAGGAACTGGCAACGCTTTTGTCTCGGGGCCTGTGGAACACATCCGTATTCGTGCGTGCCTCTTGACCTGCCAACAGGAAGACTCCTAACATCATCATCTTCCTTTTCAGGTTTGCAAACGCAGTCAGACATCAACCCTACATATCGTGGGCCCTGGGATGCGATGAAGAAAATATACTCTTCTCACGGAATAGCTGGTATCTACAAGGGTCAAAACGTCACTTTATTGCGCGAGGCATCTGGCTACGGCATCTACTTCTGGGCTTATGAAAAACTCGTTCAACGCGAGATGGCGCAAAAAAATATTCGGCGAGAGGATATAAGCCCAGCCAAGGCTGTTCTCTACGGTGCAGCCGCCGGGTACGCTGTGAGTGTCATCTCTGATTGCCGCTTTCGGTTACGTATGCTGATCCTGCGATAGCTCTGGGCAGTGATATACCCCATAGACATGATCAAATCTCGGATACAGACGGATGGGTTCTCTGCTGCAGACGGTCAAAAATACAAGTCCATCTTGCACTGTGCGCGCAAGATTTGGCGGACGGAGGGTATTGGGGCATTTACTAGAGGGCTGGTTCCCACGTTGATTCGGTGCGTTGTGCACGGATATACTTGTCTCTGGGAGGACATGCTAGCTAACAGCTGACTATGATACCTTTTTGTCGCCCATTTATAGATCTCCGTTCGCAAATGGTGCAACTTTCCTCGGATTTGAGATGGCAATTCGCCTGCTCAATTCCTGGTGATGAGTTGATAGATATACCTGATGCGTATGATTTATATTATATCTTGGTAATCCTCTAGAGACCTCGCTTTCGCAGCTTCATTTGCTTTTTTTTTTGTGCTCATACACTGAATTTCCTTCATTCTGACTAGAGGTCAATCTGTAAAATAGATGGAGCAAGTCACGACCAATGACATGGGAGCTCATTTCTGCGCTAGGACCACGCATCATCTTGACATTTCTAGTCCTAGAATTTGATGTTGCACTGTATAATTGCAATACCTGGACCTGAGCGCTCTGGCACCGACCTGTTTTCTACGCATCCACGCTGCCGTAAACTTATGTGGCTTACAGGCCCGCGCGATGCAGAGCGATGAGACGCAAGCCCAGCAGTACTAGTACATGCACATCGTCCCGCATGGCATATAACTAGTATATAACTAGCATATGTCATTTGAACCATCGAAATCGAATCGTGAACACCACGAGCAATGAATTTGTCGAACGCGTCATGTCACGTGCAGGCAATTTTAGGATCTGGCACTGGGCAGGAGATGGCGCATTTACGCTCTCTCTCCACTATCCTGTAACTCTCCCCCTACCCCGCGATCGATAGAGATAACTTGGCTTGACCGTGGTGGTGAGCCTTGTTGAGAAATTTCCAGCAAGATGCCGGAATTTTTCCACCATCGGCCGACTCTAAAACAGGTATGAGTATGAGCAGTCCAATCTATGTTCATAAAGTGAGACATCGCGCTGCATAGACCAACAAAACTTCAAGTCGAAGCATGCTACAAAATCATCATTGAAGGAGCTGGCTAAGGGTGAGCTGTTATTCCATTTCTTAGTCTTTCCCAGATCTGCGGGCCGAAACACGTCGACGCATCGTTCTCGCGCATGCGCATATTGCGTGTTTGAATGATTTATTAAAAATATGCCTCCGTGAGCCGTGCTATTCTGCAACAAGAATGAGCTGCCGTCTCTCAGGAGGGTTGCGTGCTGTAGATCCGGAGTGAGACCTCTTACAATGCATTTTACTGAGACGCTTTACTTTAGGCCGTATCTCCCGTCAATCGCCAAAAGCAACACCATCTGCCAATGCGGCAGCGCAATCCAAATTGAACAGGCGCAATAACGCGAAGCAGGCTCAAATGAACAAGCGGCAGAGCTTGGTTTCCGCGACTCGCATCTTCAGTGGTGTCGATGGTGCACCAAGAATCGTCGCTGTCATTCCCCTCACTGAAGACGTTCGTGCTCAAAATGTGTCTTCTATTCTTGCCGAGTCCCTCGATGTCCCAATAGATCATGTGCCGGAGCTTGGAGTATGGAAATTGAGGTCTGTCAATATTCGTCATGCTCCGGTATAACAGACCAAGTCAACACCCGTCGTTATCGATATAGAGCAGAGCGTTTCAAAACATCAATACATTTTGTTAATCTCCCCTATCGCGATTTTTATGCCGCTCTCGATGCCTGCAAAGTTGCTGACTACGTTGTCTTCGCGCTTTCGCCCACTGTTGAGGTCGACGCATGGGGAGACTTGCTCTTGCGGACTCTTCAAGCTCAGGGACTTCCTGAGGTCATCTCCGCCATCGCTCCTGGATTTCCGGTAGACCACAAAACGCGACCTGGCATAATCAAATCCCTTCTATCCTTCATGCAGTACTTCGCTCCCCGTCAAACTCGTATCTTCGATCTCAACGCCGGACCTGATCGATTGAATGCACTGAGGGTCTTAACAGAGGGAAAGCCTGACGATGTGCGGTGGAGGGATGGTAGAGCATGGATGTTGGGGGAGAATGTCGAGTGGTTGGATGGGTCACTGGCTGTCACTGGTGTCATCCGGGGTGCCCAGCTCTCTGCCGACAGACTTGTTCACCTGCCGAATTTTGGAGATTTCCAAGTATCCAAGGTGAGTGCTGTCGCTTTTTGCAGAATTAAATCCCTAAAACCTTGTTATTAGATTCTTTCAGCACCGTCACTTCGTCAATCAAAACCTCGCAATGCTACTGGCATAGATGTAGAGCCGGTCGTATTAGCAGAACCTGATGCTGATGATGCTGATTCGCTGGTATCGACTAACGATCCTGATGATATGGCAAATGAACAGACATGGCCCACGGAAGAGGAAATGCGGGATGCCGATGATATGAATGACGAGATTGCTGACTTGCCGGAGGCGGAGAAAGGAACCACACGTAAAGCAGTGAAGAGGGTACCGAAGGGGATGAGTGAGTATCAGGCTGCGTGGATTGTTGACGACGATGACGACGGCGACGACGTGGACGGGGATGGTGAGTCAAAAGAGGATGAGGAGATGGAAGAAATGGAACAGGAGGAGATGGTGGACATGCCCGTTCCTGAGGAGGACAATGAGATGGATGCCAGCAGTCGAAAAAGTGTGGCGTTCAAGGATCTGGATGTCGAAGAGGAGGATCGACAGTAAGTGACACCACTTTGGCACACCAAAATTCCTTTGAGTTCACGACTATCTTAGGCTGCAATCTTGGCGAGACCGCCAACGCGAAGAGCAAGACGACCTTGAATTTCCTGATGAAATTGATACGCCGAAAGATGTGCCCGCTAGAACACGATTCCAACGCTACCGCGGTATGCGTTCATTCAGAACGAGTCCCTGGGACCCGTACGAGAACCTCCCGCGGGATTATGCCCGTATCTTCCAATTTGAAGATTACAAGCGCACCGAACGAGCGGTCCATAGACGAGCAGAGCAAGCTGGTGCTGGAGTCGAGGTAAGTCGTGATTCGTCCTGCTCTGCACAGTAGAGTGTGACCGTCCTTTTATGTGGTTTTGCAGCCAGGTACAAGGGTGACGGTCTTTTTGAAAGATGTGCCGCAGGATGCTGCTCAGCACGACCCGCGTTATCCCTTTGTACTTTTTGGACTTCTTCAGCACGAGCATAAAAAAGACCGTCCTCAACTTCACTGTTCAGAGGAACACTGAGTATGAGGGCTCTGTGCGATCAAAAGTAAGCAATAATCCTAATGCTTTCTTTCTCATGGCCGACCGTTCCCCAGGACCCTCTCATTCTTTGTGTGGGTCCCCGCCGGCTGCGCGTTAATCCAATCTATAGTCAACACACACGTGGCGGAGGAAAAGGAGCGAACAATGTTCACAAGTTCGAGCGCTATCTTCGACACGGCAGCACAACTGTGGCGACCATTTACGGCCCAGTTGTCTTCGGAAACCAACCTTGCGTCTTACTGAAAGAGACGACCGATCCACAATGTTGGTTGCGTATGCGCTTATCAATGCATGCCTACTGACGTTCTGGTTCATATAGCACCATGTTTAGTCGCAATGGGCTCGTTCCGGAACCCCGACACGATGCGGGTCATCGCTAAGCGTCTTATTCTCTCTGGACATCCATTCAAAGTCCACAAGAAGACAGCAACTGTTAGGTACATGTTTTTCAACTCCGGTATGTCGTCCCTCTAGCTCTCTTCATTTCGCGTCCTCACACGGTGTCTCAGACGACGTCCTGTACTTCAAACCCATCCAACTGTACACCAAGCATGGGCGATCCGGTCATATCCAAGAGTCTCTCGGCACTCACGGGTACTTCAAAGCTCATTTCGACGGGCCTATAAACCAAATGGACACCATCTGCATGTCGTTGTACAAGCGTGTCTATCCAAAATGGGCAGAACTACACCAGGAAAAGAGAGATCCTCTGCCTCCTTCCGATGCTATGGAGGAATAACCTGTCCGAAGGTAGTTCAACGTATGTACTTACCACTGATCGGCATAATGTTTTTCACTGCTGGACCCAGTTCTAGGGTTAGGAGTTGTCACTGAGACTTGCTTGATTTAATCACAAGGCTTTACCGCACCTATATCCTCATTACTTTGGAAGCCATCCTTCGGATACCCTTTGTTTCAACCTTAGAGCGCTTGCGAAGGACGACATAGTCGAGGCCTACCCGTCAATGACTGATCTCACCGTTCCAAACCCACTAACACAGGAACAGTCATGCTGTCCGTCGAATTGAATTACAATCAAATACATCAGCAGTGTCCAACCTGACAGGCTGCTGCTCAGCGCTCCTCAAGCCGTGCTTGCCAGATCCTGCATTTGGGTGCCGTTGGTCTTGTCACTGTCGGTCTTGTCCTCAGGCTTGCGAGACCACGGCAAAAACCTTCGTCTCCTACCTTCATAATATATTCAAAAAAAAAAGTTCGGCAATTCCAAAGAAGAGGAAACTACCTGTCGAGGGCGCCGTTCCTGCAGATTCTGTATCGGAGATGGCCAGGTCTGAATCGGCGTCGTCAGGGTCATGATGTCTTGGTGAGCAGCAGCTGAGGATGAAATGTAGAATTTCATTCAGGCTGCTGATTATCATGACGAGAGACAATATCTGGCCGAAAGTCCACTGTCCTTCGCCGCTCGTGATATTATCACGATTCCGCTTGACCTGAGAAGAAACACGCGTCATTCAAATCTAGTGCGTCACAACAGGGGACGAATTGACGCTCACCATAAGCTCTATCGTGACAACGGAGTATATGGCTGCCCTGCAGATGGAAGGCAATGGTCATTGAGTGCAGGCATTTGCATAGGCAGACATTTAAACTGACAGCAGTAACGGGAATGAAATATAAAAGCGTGCACCGTCTCCTCTGTTACTCCAGATATTATTTCCAGGGAGCCCGACGCAGATAGCCATGATTAAAAAGCTGATGATTGCGCATCCAAGCCCAACTGTTCCGCCGATGAGGGATATCATCCATATAATTCGCAACCAAGGCACGGTTGCGCGGACTGTGACGAAGAAGAATACGTATTTGATGCTATGGTTGCATTCATGGGTGAGGAAACCGAATGTCGAGACGTGAATCCATAGGTAGAGCGACCATCCGACGTAGGCGATTAGAATACCAAGTTGAGTTATAATCAGCGTTCCCGTTCGTACAGAGTTGAACTTGTACTTTCCTTGGGGGAGATCGTCAGTCTCGACAGGACCGCTCGTAAGGAGCAGGTAGATTAATATCAGATAAGCTCACCGGCAGGAACTACTCCAATTCCAAGGAAGAACAGGAGATGCTGGATAAATATCGCATGATATAGCGAGAGACTGTTCTG
Organism: Bondarzewia mesenterica; assembly: GCA_004802705.1. Lineage (NCBI taxonomy): Eukaryota > Fungi > Basidiomycota > Agaricomycetes > Russulales > Bondarzewiaceae > Bondarzewia > Bondarzewia mesenterica. Next base: position 13,483 of record SGPL01000265.1, on the reverse strand, counting down.
TGCTGTCTGTACAATTGCGGTGACCAACAAACCGAATCCGCTTAGACCTGCGTTGGTGAACAACGCTGTCAAAAGCGGGTCAGTGTACGGGGTGGAAGGTATGACGGCAACGAGCAACGTCGTCACGTAGAAGCTGAGACGGATCTAAATTTCAAAGTATGTGCTCAATTCATGATTGAGACGGGGACAGAAAGCGAAAGGACTTTACACCAATGCCTGATACATCTGCGTTGGCCGGGACACATGCGCTCTGACCAGACATGAGTTTCTCAGGCAAGACGGGGGGAAGGGAAGACGGGGTAATTGTGTGGGGGGATAACGTACATCAACTGTGCGCCCATGAGTAGTTATATTGGCAGGGGCCGGCGCTTGCGCTGAGGAGGGCATCAAGGTTCATGTCAACTCGTCGAGGTTGTGACACGCCCTGCCTCCACTAGTACATATAATAGGTCTCATTGCCTTAGGCACGATTCTGATTTATCAGATCAGCATCCCCGCTGCGGACGCCAGATACCAGGCGGGTCGTCGACCTCTTTCCTGGTTTTTGCACTGCCGGTTCCGGATTCGGGCGATGCTATGTGGTACATAGCATCAGTTTAGAAATCCACATAGGCATCATGGGGCCATCAACTCCCGGTCATTCAGCAAGTTCCTTCCTTATCGCGAGGTATCCGCCAGTCCCATTGCCCATATGCATATACGAGACGACCTTGACCGGTATGCAATCGATGCAGCTCACCTCAGTGTCTTAGGCCTCAGGCCTTAGCAGCTGTATACGTGACAGTCAGTAAAGGCAAATAATCCATTCATCCACTGGGTTATAAATAAAAATGAACGACAAAGCAAAGAAGAAACCCGTCCCAGAGTTACCGTCGAAACACGCGATGATACCAAGAAGTAAGTGAACTCTGAAGATCGGCGATATACGTCCACATTTCTTCCAATACACCATCAAGCCCGCCACGCTCGTTCCACGAGACACCTGGACTGTGAAACGAGTCACTCGGTTTGAGTTGTAGTACGTCTTTCACTGTCACCAATCCAACGAGAGATCCATAGTCTTCGACTAGAATAACACGAGGTCTACAGAGAAAAACAGTAAATTGGAATGCATAGTAGATATAGATGATACATACCCCATGCGCTTGAACAGTTGCATGACGATCTCTAAGGGAATTGGGGATGAAACTGTAACCGGGGTCTTTCAAGGTGTAAGTCGCGATTGTCAATGGTGGTACGAGGAGAACGCACCCGGTTGACCCAAGGCCAGAGCTTTAGTGTGTCCGGAGATGCAGTCGCATGCAGAATATCCATGGAAATGTCATCATCAATTCCAATAGCCGACCAACTAGGATCTTCTTGAATCGATGGGTCAGGCGCGAAAGAACACAGGATGTCCGGCGACAGCTCTTGTGTTCTTCTTGCTCTGTCTGCACATAACAAAGGAGACATCGGTCGATTTATCGAGATGATGATTGAGCTCGCATACCTACGACATAGCGCAATTTAGTCCGCCCAACATAACCCATCAAAATCCGGCTCTGCTCATCCGAGATGATGGGGAAGCCGTTGACATTTGTTGATGCCAGTCGCGCCTCTGCTAACATTAACAGATAAATTGGCATTGAGATATAACTACGCACCGACATCGCGAAGTGTCATCCCAGACACTCGTAGGGTGTGTAGGTCTCGTTGCATGACTGACGAAACTAGAACAATATGAGATATAAGTCTGCTAGCCAAAAGGAATTGGAACAAGATGCACCTGGAACGTCGTATACGTGATTATCCTTCTCCAGAAAAGGATAACCGTTGAAACGGATGGCCTCGTCTGCAATACCAGTGACGCCCAACAAATCTCCAACGGCTTTTGTCACCAAAAGCACAATCTGAGAAATCCTTGAGACCAAAGGGCAATGAAAAGTTAGGGAAACGTCATACCATAGTTGGTAAAATATATGTCAGAGCGCCCGTCAATTCGAACATGATAACAACAACAGTCACAGTAAGTCTCATTATACCGCTAGAACATACGTATGAGACATCTGGATACATATGGACGAATCATGATACTTGCCTTAGAGCCGCTGCGGCACCTAAGAAGGCGTAGGTTCCAGGCGTGATGCAAAGTACATCTGGTTTACAAACGGCAAAAATTCCAGACTGCGGGTATGCACTGGTTTGACCGTGCAATGGGTGTGCATCCTTTTGAATAGTAACAATATATGCTTACCGATAGAGCGCTTTCACCATGATGCCGACCATGCGTCCGAAACTGGCCCCAATAGCCATCGACGGTACGAAAATACCAGCGGGGACCTTGCATCCGTAGGAAACGATCACCAGACCTGTGCGAATAATCGTAGACAAGAACAGGGAATTCGCCATACGCCACTGCACAGAAGTTCTGAGAGGGATGGTCAAGGAGGCAACTTGACGATTGACATGCACAATCTTACTGGCAAAGGCTCTCATAATCGCCTCCATTGTCGCACTCCCGAAAGAGGATTTCCAAGCTCTCAGTCATATCAATCCGCAAGAAACGATTGAAGTATCCGATCATGGCAGTAATAGTAGCAAGAATTACCGCCTCAGCAACGCCATGATTTGCGAGGTGCTTTCGGCGAATAGCTTGAACTTGCATATTGAACTTGATAACAAAGGCACCGTACAAGCCCTGCAACACATGAAGTTCAGTGTCAATGAGGACTGAGTACCACAACATACCCCGAAGATTCCGAGTATGACGAAGAACATAATCTCAAAGAAGTGCCAGTCTCGATCGTAGGTGACCTGGAACAGCACCAACTTGCCTGTCCTGAAAGGATTCATAGCCTAAAAACGTGATGATATTAATTGAAGACAACATAGGGATCAAGCAAGCAAAAGAAATCGCGTGACGAACCGATAATGTGACCGTCGCGACCAGAGCACACAGAAAACTTCTCCACATTGTCTTGATTGAGAATGAAGGGCTCATTTCCTGTATAACATTAGCAACGCGCCAAACCACAAAAACCTCGTTGAGATGTACTTCTATGGAAAAGAGCACTCCTCCGATCGGGGAGCCGAAAGCAACAGCTACACCGGCGGCGCTAGCGGCAGTCAAAATATCTCTCATCTTACCTGAATCACGGAGATGAAATGGCCTGTGCTTCAGAGAGAGGAAAAAACGTGAGAGCGCACCTTGACTGCGAGAGAAACTGCTGAACAGACCAGCTACCAATGACCCAATTGTACAAGCCAGATGCACTGACGGGCCCTCTTTACCCACGGACAACCCAGAAGCTATAACCAGGGGCTGGGTATGTCAAGAAGGAGAGCAGAGAACAAAGAAAAAATGACTTTACCAGCGTCAGGCTTTTGATGAGGAATGTCCAGAAACCAAGAAAGCCTCGCATGACGAAGCCTGCAAGAATACACTTGATTTCCGATATACCAGACCCCGCGGCGTACTTGGCAAGAGATTTGACTAGGTGTGCTGCAACAAATGAAAATGCTGACTTCATCTCCATTTCAGTGGGAATCCGGGTGAGAAGGTGACAGACGTACCGCGAACAGAACATAGATCAACCATCGCGCAGGTGCAACATTACTCCAATTATGCCACGAGTCACATGGACTATCCTCGTTCCCCTCAACCTCCCAGCAACAAAACTGTTGGTTCAACCACCACCCATCCGAACAGTATCCCATCTTCATATCCGACAACCACTCCGTAACGATGGATATGATTGCCGCGTTGACGCCGATCCCGGCTCCTATACCAACAGCCATAGAACGACGTGAGATGAGTCAATGGTGCGACGAGGACGCCTTACCTACCTACGAGGCTCACCACGAACCATGCCTGTGACGCGCTCAGGATTTTACGAATTTGGGACCACAGCCAACGAAGCGTGATTTCGCCATTCGGACCTCTGGTTGACGTCTGTAGGTGTTTGGCCAGCCTAAGTCGCCTGTTTCGCTCTATGATGGAGTCCTCTATCCAATCTGTAGACCAAAAATGAGACAGTGCTTAGGGTAATGCCATTGGCAGTGGGCACGTACCTATCGTGGTGAAGTCCTCATATTGCCTTCCGTCGCCTGTTACGCGAGCTACACAAGGCACAATAATAATAAGGCTCACCGAACTTGGTTTAACTCGTTGTCAGTGAGAGGATCGACATTGACTGGCATTCTGTTCGAACTTGTCCTGAAGTTCACGACGGAACGAGAGCTCTCAATCTTTCCGAATCCCAGTCTCCCTTCGGCTGCGGATCACGTGTCGGAGACCAGGTTGATATGAGCAGGACTTCAGAGGACTTCAGTCCAAAATATCGAGCTCCCTCAATATGTTCTTATTGTAACAAAAGACCTGACTTCGTTTTACAGTACGGAGTCCAATGGATCTCCCCAGAGCGTTACTAGTAACCATTGTGCTGCCTCAGTCGAATGGATCCCTCGATTGTGGCATAGTAAAGACACGGCTGATCCTCTCCCGTTGGGGTAGCGATTTGACTGGTAAAACATCGAGGAATGAAGAGATCTCGAGAAGGTGGCCACTGTGCTAGGTCGCACTCGTTGACTGTTTGCAGGTCGAATGTAGACTAGAGGTGGCTACCGCGTGCACAGTAGGCTCAGGTAGGCTCCGCAGAAACGTCCGCGAGTCACAATTTTGGGCAAGAGCGGCCAAGGAATTACACTACCTCAGCTTCCAAATGCACTCCAACACGTCCACGAGCACATCGTTTGGCGATAGATCGTTCGAATTCACTCATCTAGATTGATGGCACGACCAAACTTTGCGTACAAGGTAACCTTGAGATCCTTCATATCTTTCTCGCAAACCTCGGCGCGTGCGTCAAGTGCCGATAGCTCCTTCTCGAGCTGCTCCTGGTCGTGTTTGAGGCGTTTGGACGCGCGGGAGTGGGGCATGCGGAGGAATGCTTCGCCGACTTTGTAGCTGGTTGATGCGCAGGGAGGGGTAGATAGTCGTCAGTATCCAGGGCAATGAATAGGAAGGAAACCTGTTAAAGAAAGCGTACAGCACAGGCTCATCCTCGTCGGCCAGTTCAAGCTCCATCGAGAGATCATCCAATGCCTCCTTCTCTTGCTGTTCAGTAGACACATTGCGTTATTTTTCCATCTCCTCACGAAAAATGGATGAGAACGTACTTTCAGTTCTTCACGTCGTTCCTCTATTGAACGCATGCGAGTGTTTAGCTTCGAGAACGCATTGATACGCTGCTGGTCCTCTGCGCGTTTCGATCGAATTTTAGGAGACTGGCAGAAAGAAATGATGGCAAACGCACCCCATGTAACATCAGTTCCCTCGTCGTTTTCTTCCTCTTGTGCGAGCTGCAAAATCACATTGATTTCATGACATGGAGGCTATGTGAAGGACACGGTACCATTCGCATCTCGACCGTCTTAGTGAACTTGTGGCCGGTAAGTAGTGGTTGTAGGAATTCAAGTATCGCAGACTGCTGTACGAGTCTCGATTTGTGTCGACGAAGTCGTTTTTTGTGGTCTGAGTGTAGGGGAACCGCTGCGAACCGCCACTGTTTCTGGTGTGAGGGCGTGAAGTAGTGGGTAACAGATCGGAGTCGGAACAGGCCTGACCGTCATCCCGGCGGCAACTTCCACTGCAGCGCTCATGCGCACGGAGGTATAAGTAAAACGTGGTGGTCATGTCCCCAATAGATTAGAATTATCGAAAATTCAATCCATCGAAAGCATATGATAACGATTGAACTCTAACTTATAACATACAGTTTCTGCAAAGGACACATAGTACAGTACGGACAGCCAGAACAAGCATGCGTAGTATTTGGGTATACCAATTCCACTTCTTCTGTTAATTCTTCTTTCCCCCCTCCTTGATTTGAAAACCAGGACATACCACAGGCGGGTCGACCTTCAAAATGCCGTCGTCGAGTCCACCTCGATGGTCGGAACGATAGACGCAATGAACTTGAGGAAGACGACCAAATAAAAATCAACGCGCATGCCCTCGACGTCCTCCTCTTCGGCAGGTGCGCTCTTGTCGTCCTTCCCATTTCCGCTGGCCCGCCGGAACATCCATTTCTTCTTGGAGTCCTTCGAGGCACCCGTCTTTCGCTGCGCCTTCTGCTCCTCCACCACGCCTGCGTTCATCCGCTCGATCACTTTCTTCATGACGCTCGCGTGTTTGCAAGGGTGGACGGACGCGGCTTGCAAGGAGGAGGAGTGTGGGAAGGCCTCGATGGTAACAGTCTTGAATGCGTGGTCTGCCGAGATGTCTTGGAAAATCTGGGGCGGCGTCAACGGTGTTCGGTTCTGTATTTCAGAACAATAAGCATGCACATGAGCGATAGACATGCAGCAGGAGTTTTACCTCATCATATCCCAGAAGCCAGACTCGGGGAGTCTGATAGTATTTGTCGTAAGTGATCATGACATCGTACGTCCGCACTTGCAGGAGGTTGCCTTTTGCAACTTCAACTTCGCTAAATCCCGACAATAAGACATCAGACTGCCGGATAACAAGCGAAGCGATATCGATACTCACCTAGATTCGATCACCTTATTTGGCGTAGGCGCAGGTTTCGGTGCCGCAGTAGCCTCATCCTCGCCCTCCTCAAGATCCTCCTCCATATCCGGGATATCGTCCAAATCTGGTGTCGTCGCAGCACCCTTGGAATCTGACAGAGACAACCCTCCGACACCACTTGAGAGACCGTCGTGGTCTTCGTGACTGGGCCCATCCAAGTCAGGGATATCATCGATGGAGCCTGGGTTCGCAGCGTTGTCGTGATTGGACTGACGGCCCGCGTGCGTCTCGACCCATTCGTCCGCCTCGTTTCCTGTGGCAGAGCTCTCTCCAAACGATAGAAGGCGCTCAGCGTCCTCATCTGCGTCGGTGTAGGCGAGCGAAGTCGCGCGGCGCAGGCAGGGCACGCCATGGGTGACGAGATACTGTTTGTCGGCAGGCAGGAACTCGCGGGCTTTGGAGGCATCACCTTTCTCCCTGCATCAATTGTAGTGTAAGTCACACATCATCGTCGTGCACGAGGAGCAACGTTCACCATGACCAAACGGGGAACTTATAAGTCAAAAAGTCACCCGCTGCGACGAACTCCTCTGCACGCGTATGGCCCAGGTATGAGTCCCAGATTACAGGACCATCGCAAGCAAGGACGTACCTGGAGTTATCCTTCCATGCTCTTTGAACTTGCTCTCCTTCAAGACCTAAATTGGTTGCATCACGTCAGGTCACCGAAACAGACGGTAGTAGCTCAGAAGCATACAGGACTCAGATAGTCGCGAACGGCCCAGTATTGTTGCTGAAATCATCTCGTTCAGACAAATTGCCTGGCAAAACGAGAGCACATACCTGAATAGCGTGCATAGTTGAGAATGATAAGGCAGGTGAAGGTAGGGATAAGTAAAATGAGCAGAAGATTGGCGGCTTGCTGCTTCAGGCGATCGATTTCTGTACATGCCGACACGTGAACAGACACGTGTATTTATTCATGAAAAACGCGTCTGCTCGGGGTACGCGATGTGACGATTTATTGTAAAAACACGCCGCCCTCGGTGGGCACATGCATTGGCTGATATTTACTCGCAATGAGATCTAATAGGATCTAATGCCCTGGAGAGCGAGTAGCGCGAGCAGCTCACACAGTCTGAGATGCAAACATAGATATGCAATGCATCATATATCCCATAGACAACGAGAGCCCACTATATGTAGAGAAAGAGACCATGAATACCAGCTCTCGATCAGTCTATGTCTCCGCTGCCTTGTCCTTCTTGGCCTTCTTCTCTTTCTTCTTCTTCTTTCCCGCCTCCTGTGCTGCCGACTCGACGTTTGAAACCGCCGTGTCAGAAACCCCCTCCCCTTTGCTCTTACTCTTTTTCTGTCTCTTTTCCTTCTCCTTCCCATCCGTGACCTCGGCCACCGCCGCTTCCCCCTCCCCTGCATCCATATCCCGTCTCCGCTTCTTCGCCTCTGACTTGACCTCCTCCCCCGCGATGTCATCTGACGGACTCGCTTTCTCACCACGTTTCTTCTTCTCCTTCTTCCCTACCTCTTCACCCCCATTCGGCTCCACAATACTCGCGTTTGTGCCAACCTTCCCATCCCCTTTCACCTTCTTGTCCTTTCTTGACTTTTTCGACTTCTTCTCCGTCATGTCCGCACTTGCCTGTTCAGCGCCGTCTGTCGGCTCCACCACCTTTGGCTCCTTGTCCTTCTTTTCCTTCCCTTCCTTGTTTTCCCCCTCCTCTGCTTTCATTTTCTCCGTTTCTAAGAGTTTGACCAGCAATGATGGAGTGACAGCCGTCGGAGCTTTGTCCTTGTCCGTTTTCGTCTTCTTCCTCGGCCCGTCGCCATTCTACCGCTCCCGCGTCAGCACGTCCCCCACAACCAACACAAAAACCAATTCCAAACCAAATAAAGCACTCACCACATGCGCGTCCTTCCCCTTCCGCTTCTCCCTCGTCTTCTTCTCGTTCGCCTGCGTATCGGCAGCAGCAGCAACACCATCCGCCTTCGCACTCGATTCTGTAACTGGAGAAGGATCGACGGGCGACATCCGAGCAGGCGTGCCCAAAGGTGTTTCATTAGCACCCGTTGCGTGCGAGCGCGGCCATTGTTGTTGGTAGCCTTGCTGGTACTTACCAGCATGACCATTTGTCCCCCTACCGTAATTTTGTCCGCCGCGCGGGTCACCCTGCATTTGCCACAGGCGATACCGTAAATGTAAATTTATTAGGATATAAATGAGCAATAATTAAAAGTGTAGGAGAAGGGGGTGGGCGCACGTTTTTAGGTCCCTTGTACAAGGACTTTTGATATTTCTCCGCCTCGCTAATACATGAGGTATGGCTTTTGTACTGTGCGGGTCCCTCGAAGGTTGTACTGCAGTCGATGCAGGTGAACGTCGCATAGCATCGCGAGTGGTGTTGGTCGAGTTTTGGTTTTTTAACGATGTCGGAGCATCCTGTAAAAGAGAAAGAACCGCCAAGGTGAGATACATGATTTCCTACGAGAGGTGAGGATGCTAACCGTCACATCTGCGCAGAAAGTGATTTCAGTCGTCGGCTTTTTGAACGAAAAATCCTGGTTCACTCACTGAAAAGACACCATTTCTAGGGTATATTGGAACAGTTGTCTGTTTTATTGCAAGGCACCCGGCCTTGAGTTCACCGCAAAGAATAATGGAGAGACCGCAGAAGAGTACCAATTTTTCTCACGGCTCGCGAGAAGATCCCACGGGAAATTCATGGAAAATACACGCGTACATAATAGGCACGTGAGTCGTTTAAATGCATAAGACTTCCATGGATCGAGTGCAAGCCAATCAATGCACTTGTTAGTCCCCGCAATTCTATTTACACAACAATCGACACCACTTTACAGGTCAAGACATGTTTTGACTTAATTTCGAGAGAGAGGATATCTCATTCAGCAAGGAGAAGATGCCAAAACTTTCGCAGCAATTGTTTTATGGTGAAATTTCTACTGCCTATAAAATGTGCGGAAGGAAGCAAACTTAGCAAATGGGCCGCGGAGGAAACGCTGTTGACACAGGGTGGAGTTAGATCTCGTAGAACTGCACCAGTATCAATGGCCAAGCACGGAGGGGCAGCTGACCAGGCTCATCAAGCTAAGAATGGGAAGACTGACCAATTTAAACGTTGCGCGAAGAAAGACCCATCAATTCAATCATGTGTGAGAACGGGAGCACAGATTCACGAGAGGTCAACTGACTGACTGGGAGAAGCAAGGCATGATGGCACACCAACTGGCTGGATTCAGAAAGTTCGTCGCCGAGTGTGCACAAGAACTTTCTTGGGTGCTTCAGAATGACTTGTCCAGATATTTTGACAACGTGAAGAGCACGCATGTCTACAAGGAATCTCGTGACTAGTGAGTAAGCGTCCGTTATCCGCATGTGGGAACAAGAAAGGGTCTCAGAGAGTCAGACAAAAAAAAAAGGAAAGAACCTTGGCGAGGCATGATTAATGCATGATTTTTAGTAGATATAGTTCACATCGAAAAGCACTGTCTGAACGGTGGAAAGTGGACAAGAAGGACGCGAGCGCGAGGATGTAAGGGTAATTGAGGAGATGCAATTGGCCGATATGAACCGAGAGTCGATTGCTTACTTATGCAATGTGCATGCGGGACTCGAACATGTCTGGGGTTTATATATCGGAACCACCCCTAAGCAATGCTTCATCTTCATCTTCTCTCCCTTTTCCATCATGCAGGCTTTTGCTTCGTCACTTAGAGCTCCTGTCCGCAGAGCGGCTTTCTCTTCCGCGCGAATCCCAAGGGCATCCTTCCGCTCCTCGTACCGCAGGTATACCACCCAGCCCGAGGCCCCCAAGTCTAAGACCGCTCTTTACGCTGGATTGGGCGCCCTTGCCATCGGCGGTGTCGCATTTTACCTCTACTCGTCCTCTTCGGACACGCTAGGGACGACTGCGAAGTCTGCCGCCCAGTCTGTCAAGGCTGCTGCACACTTCGTCCCAACCAAGGAGGACTACCAAAAAGTTCGCCCCGCCCTTCTCGGGTGCAATCATAATGCGCGGTCGATGCTAACGCTTGCGTGATTGTTAGGTTTACAACAAGGTTGCTGAGGCTCTGGATGAGGCCGGTGACTATGATGGTATGCAGCATAGAGCGGACTTTGTATTACACCCTTCGGGATTTGATGATCACTGTTCTAGATGGTTCTTTTGGACCTGTATTGCTCCGTCTCGCTTGGCACTCCTCGGGCACGTATGACAAGGACGCGCATACCGGCGGGAGGTGAGATCCACGCGTCATTGCTTACGTTCTTTTGACTGACGCGCTTCCACGCAGCAACTACGCGACCATGCGTTTTGAGCCCGAGTCTTTGCACGATGCCAATGCTGGTCTCAATGTCGCCCGGGGGATCATGGAGAAGATTAAGCAGGATTTCCCCTGGATAAGCTATGGCGACCTTTGGACTCTCGGCGGTGTCGCTGCCATCCAGGTGTGCATCAGCAGATTGGCTAACTTTGATTTTCTAATTGCATAAATCTATTTATAAGGAAATGTCGGGACCTAAGATTCCATGGAGAGCTGGTCGCATTGATGGCCTCCCTAAGGATGTCACTCCCGATGGTCGTCTTCCTGACGCTTCGCAGGGCCAGAGTCATCTCCGGGATGTGCGTTGTTTATTCAGTGTAGCACCCGCAATTGTCATGCTTAATCTTACCTGTAATTCTAGATCTTCTACCGCATGGGGTTCGTCCATTTCAACTGTATATCTCTGACGCATAATCGGTTCATCTAACCCCCCCTTCGGACAGCTTCAATGACCAGGAAATTGTTGCTCTCTCTGGTGCTCACGCTCTCGGCCGTGCCCACACTGACCGGTTTGTGACTTACTACGGTATGCACCCTATCTGGTGGCTAATGTACAATGTCCCAACCATAGGTCCGGCTTCGATGGACCCTGGACTTTCTCCCCCACGACCCTGACGAACGACTTCTACAAGCTTCTTTTGGAAGAGAAGTGGGTTCTTTACAACGCGCTCTGGAATTGACATTGAGCATCGCTTGCGTTGCAGGTGGATATGGAGAAAGTGGAATGGACCTAAACAGCTTACCGACAAGAAGACCACGTCCTTGATGATGCTTCCGTGCGTAATTTTTGGGCACAGTGTTGTCCATTACGGATTAAGCTTACACTCTTTGTGTTTCAGCACTGATTACTCTCTCGTCCAAGACAAGACCTTCAAGAAGTACGTCAAGGCATACGCAGAGGACGAGAGCCTCTTCTTCAAGGAGTACGTAGCCTCTTCATCGTCTGTATCTCGTGCATTTCTTACCTTTCTTTTGCGCAGTTTCTCCGCTGTCGTCTCTAAGCTTTTCGAGCTCGGAATTCCCGAGAGCCAGTTCACTACCACCGAGAAGTGGTCACTGAAAACTCTCGACGAGCAAAAGGAGGAGTCCAAGTGATCGCCTCCATGGTCCCTCCATGGGTTTCTACTTGCCATATGGACTGGGACGCTTGCTAGATATCTAGATACTTGTGCATGCTAGAGTACTTACTTACCTGGGAGATCGTCCGGCTGTAATTAGATGGCCGTGGTAGATCTAGAACGGCGCTCTGCTTTATGTGCTTTGGTCTTGCCTAATGCCAGATCCACTCTCCGCTGTTCCGAGAGTATGATTGAGGCTCGCCTACTGGTTTCCAAGTGCTTCGTGTACGTGCAGGCCTTGACTTGGTTGTCCAACGTTGAAGCATATGTTCCAGTCGAGAGTTCGGGTTTCGCGGGGATCGGAATTACACCGTAATCATCGTTGTCGATTGAGCTTGTGGCTGTGCTCGACTCTTCCGATCGACTCTCCTCCCTCTCAGAGTCTTAAACCAACCTCAATGGAGTTGACACAAGATCGCCAAGCGCCATAAGTATAAGATGGCGGACAACAGCTCACGTTTGCTTTTACTCGGCCAGTGCTGAGTGGTGACACTCTTGAGTTCAATGTCGTGGCATTCAAGCCTTAGAACCATTGCACTCTTTGGTCACACGCACCACAAAAACATACCGAGAATAAGTTCCTGGTACCGAGAGGTTCCAGGTCTTGTTTCAAGACTACATTCGGGCAGTGGTTATCAATAACACTAGTGCACCGTCACCGCTCCATCCAGTGATACCATTCCCCTCATGTCCGACGCTGGAAATCTATCCCCGAAACTTTTTTAGCGAACCATACTACGCATCTTCCGGGCTCAGAGTCTCTGAACTCCCAGACAAATAACGAAAGCATCTCACTGACATCGCCCGGCTCATCCCACGCAATAGTCAGGATCTTCCTTGTCGCCGTCCCACTTCCATACCATCGCGCGCGAATTCGTGCGAGCCACTCACTGGCCTCTCGGGCGCGCCAGTTTGCGCCTCGTCAACTTCTTGGCACATTCGCGAAGGAAAATGGACTGTCAACCTGCTCGATGAACTGAGGTCTGACCCTTCCCTCCTTGTCTCAAGTATACTCTGGCCCACAAATTATTACCGAATCCTAGATGATTTCTCCCTCCCCTCCGCTTTGACGCGCTCGTGTGGCTCGAATTTGCAGTGCACAGAAGGTTCGGTCGTCCCGATCTTCCTGTCAATGCAGAGTTGACGGTGAACGTGGAGCGCGTGATTCGCAATTGTCTCCTCCAGCCCCTTTTGAACGTGCTATACGTAGGTTGGCGCTTCCTCAGTACCCATCAAGATGCTCGCGCATACTAGATGTAGAGTTTCTTTTTTCCCCTCACCGTCCGTACGGAAACCTTCCTTCGTACCGGAAGTTGTCTACCTCATCCACGGAGATCGCGGTCCTACATGAAATACCTCCATCTGAGCCACGTACACAAGAGTCCGTGAGCTCGATGAGCTAATCGGGGCGTGCGTTGTTTCGCAAGGAAAAGAAGTATTCGTTGACGATCGAGACGATGCGCCGCTTTCATGACTCGGCCGAGTTGAAGAA
>SGPL01000264.1:0-44982 GCA_004802705.1 Bondarzewia mesenterica | reverse complement strand
GAACCATTAGAGATAGGCAACAGTGAGCAAGCAAGCCCATAATACCTGCACCCATCCCACTCAGCCCAACTGTCAGAGTCAGCAAACAATGATGCCAGCTGAACTGTTAGAGATGGGCTCACATTGCCCATCGGCTGAGCTCGGCTGACCGTTGGAGATGGGCAAAAAGCATGTTCGGCTGGACCGTTTAAGACAAAAAAAGGCACTGAATAATGTGTTAAGCCAACCTATTTCTGCTGTTGAGGGCAAAGACAACAATATATTTTATTTTGCTGAGCCCAACTATATTAAATGCTTACTGACAACCTCAATAATACATAATATTTTGCTTGGCCTAACTATATCAAATGCTTACCCACAAACCTAGTAGTATATCATATTTTACTTGGCCCACTAGTCCTACATGCCAACTGATAAGGCAATAATATATTTTATTTTTCTCAGCCCACTAGTCTCAGATGCTCACTAATGAGCCCACTACTATATTATCTTTTATTGGACTGCTGATGAGTTCAACTATTTTTTATTTCACTTGACTCACTTGTCTCAAATGCTCACTGATAGGGTGAGCAATACATTATATCTTTTTAAGCAGAGCTATTATAGGCACTTACTGATGAGCCTAAAACTATATTACATTTTGCTAGGCCCACCTATCTCAGTTATTGGCCAATGAGGTGAGCAATATATTGCATTTCACTGGGTTCAGTTATCTCAGACACTCATTGATAAGCCTTACAATATGTTAATATTGCTGAGCTCAGTAGTTTGGGATGCTCACCAATAAGCCTAATATTTACATTTCACTGAGACTAGCTATTTAAGTTATTCACTATTAAGCCCTACATTATTTCAATTTTGATTGGCCTAGCTCTCACAGACACTCACCAGTAAGCCCCGGACATGTACAATGGAACGGCAGGAGAACCTCAACTTAGAGAGAAAAAGACGCGACTCTGAGGCACATCCCCACAGTGCATCTGCAGTCATGTGTTCACACAGTGGGCAAGAGTACGCATCTTAGCCTGAAAAATTCCGTGTATATTTCTGGGAAACAACCCTTACAGGAAATATCTGAAAAATTTGTAGAAAATACTATATATTCTCGCTATTTCTTGCCAGGAAATTTTGAGTCAAAATGCCATGTATAAGTATCCTCTTAACTCTTGAAAGTACCATTCAAGTCTACTGATTATAAACTGAACCACATCTTCATCAAAACCACGATCTGTTCAATCTTTACACATCACTGGAATCTGCAGCCTTGAACCACTGTCGTACTCGAATTGCATGAGGATAGGCCAAGATTCACCCTAAACCTAGTATGCCTCCAAGTTATATTCATTGCAATACAGCATGGGATGTCAACTTTCCTGGTAAAGCCCCCTCCTCTGTACCAGAGAAGCACGAAATAAGTGCTATCTTTGATCAACAAGTGTGCATCCATCATTGAGATAATGCTTCCAAATGTGACTGACTGCATGTGCAAATATTCTCTATGTAGCCCAACACTCATCTGGGTGGAGATGGTGATGTTAATTCATCGATGCAACCTGCACAACCTGGTCTGTATTTTTTATGTTCATTATGATGAAAGCTTATCATGGAAGAGGGTCTCAGTCATTCGATATTCACATAGACTAGATGAGATTGTCGAGCAATGCGATACTATCATCCTCGGAGAGGATTTGGTGAGCTTATTAAGGTGTTATATTTTTATCAGCTCACTGATATTAAATAAATGCTCACTGATGAGCCCAGCAATATGTATTAGTATCCTCAGCCTAGCTCTCTCATATGCTTGCTGATGGATTTTTATATTGCTAGGTCAAGCTATAGTAAATAGTCTTAAATAAGCCTAACATACTGTTGAGCCTAACTATCATCATCAGTCAGTGATAAACATGGGCTTACTAGTATGAGATAGCCTTTTTTTCCCCTTGAGCTAAGATCCACTATGCTGTCTCAGTCATTAAAAATTCAAGTTCAGCTAGACTATATTAGATAGTAATAAGCAACTAAATAGTGAGTGTGTAAAAAACTGGCCCTTTTAAACTTATAACCTTTGAGTACATATATATATTATTATATGGTCTGAACTTTGATAGCATGCTCGATTGTGCTATATGGGCTATAATATTTATTGTATTTTAGTTATGCTATCAGTATATTTCTCAGTGGGTCTCTGACAGGCTATGATTTACTATTTGACTATTATTTAGCTTGAGTAAACTTGTTGTTCCCTCTAATTTTACTTTAAATTAGATGGCATCACTAAAGGCAATGAGTATGAAGAACAAAAAGAGAGCAATGAGTGGAATAAAACAATACTATCTTGCTGCTTAAGCAAAAGTGTGTATTTTATATTGAATGCTCATTAGGTTTTAAGCTAAATAGTATTTATAAAGTGCCCCTTCAGAGCAGGCTCAATAATCACCTTTAGCATTTTTGAAGTAAGTTGACTGATGCTGAAGGAGGCTGTCTGAGAGGTATTCTTATATTAGTTAGCTTTTATCAGTCAATGATGGCTCATTTTCTTCCTTAATGAGTTTTTTCAATGGTCATCAATAAATAAGTTATCTAAGTTATAATACACATATAGTAAGATGAAATAGAAGTAGATCAGACTTATTCTTAGATTAAGAAAGAAGGCTGAGAATCATAGGGATTAGTCATTATTTGAGGCATTTAGCTTTAATTTACTGTGTTGAGTAGGTCTAATTATACCATTAATTCTGAGTGGGCTGATCAGTTAGTTCTGCTAGCAGATTCTGCCAGCAAGTTCCACTGGCAAGTTTCTTCAGCACTTTTTGAGTTATGTAATTATCTTAGCCTTTTCAAATCAAGATTTGGTTATTTTAAATAAATATCCCTTGTAGAGAGTTGGTTTTATGCCCAGTTAGGAGGAGGTATAAAGTGCTTATAACAAGTTATTATGGAGTAAAAAAGCTGTGATTATAATAATATTATTTCACTATAAGGCAAAGAAGAGGTATTTCACAATGCTAACTCTTCAGGTTTTAAGCTAAGGCAGTATTTATATGGCTATACTTAAGGGTAAGACAGTCACTTGACTTTGTCAAATTTTAATGACTATCCTACAGCATCAGTCAGCCTCATGTAGATATATGATAACTTAAGTTAAGAGGCAGCATTGAAGATGCTAAGCATGAAGCACAAAGAGTAAATGATGAGTAGAATGAAATAATACTGTCTTATAGAATAATTCACAAGAGTCAATATTAAATTTTTAATATAATGCTCATCAGATTCTAAGCCATATAGTATTTATAATAGAATACTATAAAGCATATCAGCACAAAATTTTATCTTGATTTAATCGTCCTGCTCTTTACTCGATGCCCTTGACACTATATAAATAAGCTACAGTATGCTGACTGATGGACATTTCTATATTAGTTAGCCTCTATCATCTTATAAGGGGATAGCTAAAGTCTTTCATTCTCTTTTCTAGCAGAGTTTTCTTACTGGTCATTGATGAATGAGTAATATAGATTATAATATGTTTTTAATAAGATAGAATAAAAGTAGGTCAATTATATTTTGAGAACAAGTTTTTAGATAAAAAGGTCGAAAATTAAAAGGGTTAGTTAAGATTTAAGGCTTTTGATTTTATTTTATTCACAGTGAAGATGATCTCATCACTAAGCACTTTTGAGTGGGCCAATTGACAAGTTCTGCTGACAAGTTCTGCTAGTAAGTTCCTTTAGCAAATTTTGGGTCACTTGATTATTGTTAGCTATTTTTAGCTATGATTTGGTTAATTTCACTTAAAAAATCTCTTTCAGATGGTCCAGTCTATGCTAGTTGAAATTTAAAACTAGTCCAAAAAGGAGTTTATAATTAAAAATTGGATTTCTACTTCTAGTTCTCACTATTAATTCTCATGTTATGGTGACTATAGAATCATGCATCACTTAAAGAAAGCTTGCATTAGAGTAAAAAGCCATATAATCTGCTTACAAAAAAAGATTCTACTAGTTTATTGATCTAGATTTTTTTTAACAAGAATTAAATTTTGAATAGAATAGCAGTAGGTATATTAGAATTAGGTAGGTTCAGAGGCATCACTAAAAGCAATGGATACAAAGTACAAAGAAGGAGTAATGAGTAGAATAGAATAATACTACCTCACTACTTAAAGCAAAAGTAGATATTTTGCATTAAATGCTTATTAAGTTCCAAGCTAGACAGTATTTATAAGGTGCTTCTTCAGAGTAGGCTCAATCAGCACCTTCAATGCTGACTGATACTGAAGGAGGCTAGCTGAGTGGCTTTTCTACATTAATCAACTTTATCAGCCAATAGAGAGTTAGCTGAAATAGCTTATTTCTTTCTCTAGTGAGTTTTTTCCACTGATGATTAATAAATGAGTAAGTTAAGTTATAATACATATTTAATAAGATGGAATAAATATTTATTAGCTTGTAAATTATTAATTTTAAGGTAGTAGAAAAGAATAATATCAGAGTTAGGATTATTGAGCTTTATTTGCTAGAATAAATATGATTGAATAGGTAAAAATGATAATAGCAGTAGTATTATTTTTATTTATATAAAATGATATATTTTAATGTAAAATATACTTAAAAAGGTTAAAACAGAGAGATGAGGGTTTATAACACCTCCTATCTAAGTAATATTATAGAAAAGTAAGATAATATAGATCTATACAGTAGCATTTAATAAGAAAGAGAAGTTTAAATACTATCAGATGTTAATGAGAAAGTTCATAGTATAAAGCTCTCTTAACTTATGTTAAAAGCTAAGTGAAGCAAGAGCAGCTATTAATTATAAGTAAACTTTAAGAGATTCTATATTAATGAGCTAGGGCAAACTATGTAAAAGACACTAAGTGTACATACCTACAAAGCAATTATTAGTGATATTAGTGGCATAAGAGCTTGAAACTTTATATTTTCATATTGTAGATTCAAAAAGGATATTATTTACTGATAATAAATAAAGACAAAGCAAAAAGAAGGATGTATAAAGGTGACACATTAGTTGGCTTTGATGATATCAAGTTTGATATACACTAAATGTATGAAGATGCTAGGGACTGTCGTAGTGTGAGAAAAGAGAGGTTGAGATAAGCATGAATTTATCCAGACTGCATGTCAGATAATAAAAGGACTATAAATCAGTAGAATCTCATGATACATCACGATAAAGCTGCCCTTTTGAGAAACTAAAGAGATGGTCAGAATTACTTTACATAATGATTATAATTATTCTTTGCAAGATTTCAGCCAACCTTTAAGACTACAGGCCTTTAGCTATGTAAATATATTTATTTTGTCTCTATTGATAAAATGGATTAGAAAATTATAATAAGTAAGCATTCATAAGATTAAAAGATGTTATGCTCATAGGAAGTGCTCAAATATAAGTAATGTGATAATAAGCACTCCTGCTTCCTATGTATATATATTACTATTTTTAACTTTTAATCTCAAATATACCTTTATCATAATCTTTGACTATCTGAGATATTTGTTAATATTCTGCAGTATTTTAAACTTTTTTATGATTTTTCTCCTCTTTTGCTGATTTTGCTTCTTTCTTGTATGATCACAAAACTATTTACTTTTAACATTCTATGCTTTTTATCATTGATAAGTATAGTTACATTTGTTTTGGGCTCTCAGTTGTTAGCTTTAATATTTTAGAGTCCTCAAGTAAGGGAGTGTAACATAGAAGATCTCAAATATATATTGTATTGCCTATACTTGAGTTACCTTTTTTTAGTTTTTTTTGACTGCTTGCATTACTTATATTATATAAATATGCATAGTGCTTTCTGACTTTCAACTTCAACATGTTAAATAGCCAGCACTTATAATATAATCTGTTATTATCTCTTACGACTGCTCTCTAGCTGACAAAAGATTATAGCATGGCACTAATTCAATATGAATGTAGAAGAATAGCAGAAGAATCTTGAGCAGAAGACTGATATGCATTGATGTGAGTTAGTGTTATCTCTATAGATTACTACTAGCTATAATATCTTATATGTGCAATCCACCTCATATCTTTTTTTTTTATTCACTTAGCCTATTTTTAGCTCATTATTTTAACATAATAAATGCTCTTATTTTTTAATGCTTCTTTTTGACATGGCAGCCACTTGCACACTATGTCTTCAGTTTACTATCTTAATACAATAGGGTCTCATGCTCATGCATCATATCTCTAGCCTGTTGCCTCAATATGGCAAGGACTTATGCTCATACACTACATTTTTAGTTTATTATCTTAACATAGTGGTGCCTTGTGCTTATGCATTATATCTATAGCTCCTTATCTTGATATGGTAGTGCCTTGCACTCACCTATTATGTCCTCAATATGCTGTCATCTTGACACAGTATCACACTGTAAATTTATTTTAAGAAAATTAAGAAAATGCAAGAGGCATTGTGGAGCGCACTCTAATCACACTAATCGACTTTGATGGAAAAAACAAACTCAAGCATCTAAGCTGGCTTAGAATCAATGTTGGTCTGAGTGTTCTTAGGGGAGGTCTATTTGCTACTTAATTAGACTCAAAGAGATAGTATGCTCTAGATGCCAAAGGTGAGCTAAAGAGGTATAGTCAAGGGATGAACAATGGGGTGAATTGGATTAGAAAAGTTGAAGGAATTCACTGAGGATGAACATGGATAAATGTGAGAGATTTTGAGCTTAATAAAAGCTTCAGCAGAATCAGATCAACTAAACAAAAAGAAAATGAGAGGACATAGATATGATCTTGAATTGAATTAAAAGCATAAAATATAAATATAAACAGTGAATTCAGCATAAACTCATGATGTAGACTGAACTGGACTGGACTTCAATAATGTAGACTTTGGATAGACTAACTTAGCATAAACTCATGATATATACTCAGTTTTAGTGTACAGACAAATGTTGATGATGATGAAGATAAGCAAGTTAAGATTTAATCTCAGAAGGTGAAATCAATCAAAATTCAACTGATTCTATAAAAACCTGAGAAGCTGTGTGCTTTTAGATACTTTATAAAAGTAGACACTGATCCCGTAGACTAATTGCCTCTAAATTAGAACAGAGCTTCTTGAAGTATAAAGATAAATTTACTAGCCTGAAATCAACTTCAATAAGAGGCCTAAGTTGCCTTG
Source organism: Bondarzewia mesenterica (assembly GCA_004802705.1). Taxonomy (NCBI): domain Eukaryota; kingdom Fungi; phylum Basidiomycota; class Agaricomycetes; order Russulales; family Bondarzewiaceae; genus Bondarzewia; species Bondarzewia mesenterica. The sequence goes on along the minus strand of SGPL01000264.1, from coordinate 37,814 downwards.
GAAAAGTCAATCAATAAGCACTTAAAAGGAAAAGGGATAAGGTGCTCATAAACTAAAACAGCCTTAGGGTGAGTCAATTTGGAGGAAAAGTGAACTGAAATAATAGACTAGATTGTTTAGGTGATTTCTCCTCTCTTTTTATATGTACAAAAAAGGCTGTGCTAATAAATACAATACAAATGTATCTACAGTAAACTTCTTGGGTTGAACTAATGAGATCCCAGTTTTCTATATTAGTAAGCAATAAAGTGAGTTAGAATTGAAAATATAAAGATGTGGGTCTAGCAGTATCCACTTGAATTGCATAGAGTGACCTATATGAATTACAAATTAAAGGAAATAATTTGAAATAAGAAAGAGGCAGATTAGTCTTAGACTTTTGGCTTGACTACACTTTGAAAGGAATTTTAAATTAGATGTATAATTTACTAAATCTATATAGCCAAGCTATGCAGCTTTCTATGGTTGTGCAATTCATAGTCTTTACACACTTAAGGTCCATAAGTCAATTAGTTATGACTTTACTAGACTTCAATTTGGATTCTTGTGTAATAACTCAAATATCCATTTTACTAACTTCTGCTAAATATTATGCAGTAAAGAAAGAAATCAAAAGAAAATTACTGAGTGGGGGTTTTCTGTCCAATAAAGTCAGTAGCTAGGTGTAAATGAAGATGAAGGGCAAGTGTGACCTCAAGATGAAGTCTTGAGGTAGAAAAGAATAGAGAAAATTAAAAAAAGTAAGTCCAATGTGTAAAATAAAAAAAAAAGAACTCATGCACATGTATAAGACAAGTTGAAGACATGTGCAGATGAGGCAAATTCAAGATTTCATTAATATCTTTTTATAAGAGGGCTAAGGAGGATATACTAAGAGAAAAGGTCAAGAATAGGGAGGATGATTGTGCCCATGAAATGAATGAGCGAGTGAGCAAAGAAATAAATAAAAATGGCCAATACTGAGTCTAAGTATAAAAAAATGAGAACGAGTATAGGGGATGTACAGATAAATGCCCAGATAGAATCTCTTTGCTGATCAAAATCATGATCTCGATCCTAGAGCATCTGTGCATGCAGATGATGCCTCACAGATTTAAGTGATCAGCTCATCTAGATGATTGATAATATTATCAGAGAGCACTAAGAGTCCTAACATTGATAGGACATACCTTCTCATCTCTTCTCATACCATCCTGTCATCATTCTGTTTTCTCAGTGCTGTCTATAGCATCTCCTTCTTTATTTACCGCATAATCACATAATAATATAAAGCAAAACTGAGTTAAAATCATATAGTGAAGTAGAGACTCAGTAGGTATTGTTGGATGAGCCAGATAAATCAATTGTTGAGCAGTAAGTGCAAAGCATTAACTCACAAGAGTTTTAGTCTATTATCACATTACACCAGAAAAATCTCATAAAGTTCATCACAATAGAGGAGCTCACTCATCAGAAATATAATAAAAGAGCAAAGAGTAAAGAAAACTACGAGAGTGGAGAATGATCGAATAGTATGAAGTAGATCAGATAAAAACTAAGTGGAAATATGAAAATTCATTGCTTTCACTGAGGGGAGCACAATAGAGATATGCATAGATGCTGATTGACCAGTATGTGCAGAGTCGACTGATCAATGAGATAGTGATTCTGAGATGATAGCACTAAATTTAGCACTCACAATAAGTGCTGAGGACAGGAGTGTGTATGGTAGCAGATAGCTAGTAGATGGTGGTGGCATAGGGATTCAAAGTCTAAACATAAGAATACAGTTGGAAGGAAAGGAGAAGAAGCTGATAGAGGGATGAAACATACAATGGTCAACTTTGTAGGTGTATCTTATATTACTATGCAGACTTTCATCAGACTTCTTTCAGGCATCTCCATTCTTTTTGGTCTCAACTATTGATGTGATGGGTCTATTTTATAGATCTAGTCATCTTTCATCCTGGAGCATTTCATACTCATGCCTAAAAATTGATTATGAACTTGTTATTGAATCTTCAGTTTTTCAGTCTCATATTATCCTATATTCAAGGATATTGTGCGTTCTAACACTGAATGATGAATTATGTTCAGAATAATTTCTATGCATAACAACAACAGTGCCTTGTGCTCTTTAGTGCTTGCTCATTATATCTCCAGCCCAATGCACTATGTCTCTAGTTTGATGCATTACTTCTCTAGCTCAATATATTAATATATCGAGAATTTGCACTCTTGCATCACATTTATAGCTTCTTGTTTTAATATGGTTGCACTCTTGCATACTCATTGTAGTGTTCTCAGTCTATCATTTTGATGCTCTCTCTTTAATGTGGCAGTGCTTTGCACTTAAGCATTATATCTCTAGCTCATCCTGTGATATAGCAGCACCTTATGCTTGTATACTATGTCCCTAGTACATCATCTTGATATGATAGTGTCTTGCCCTTATACATCATACTTTAGCTCTTCATTTATAGCAGTGCCTCATCTTCACAAGCTGTAATACCAATCTGCCATTTTGAGTATTTTTAAAAATGGTAAAGCTTCATACATGCATATTATATCTTTAGCTTTTCATTTTAATGCGACAGAGCTATGCACTTATATATTATGTCCTATAACTTATTATTTTTATACTAGTGTGCTGAGCTGTGTGCTTGAGCATCACATTATGAGGTATCATTTAATAGTATATTAAAATATTAATATATGCATAGAAGTGTATACATTTAAGAAGATATAAATACAATCTGCTCTGTTCCTGTCACTTGATTTTATTTATTTTTATTTCTGCATGATGTATCTACTTACTCATTTATTTGTTCATATATTATTCACTGTATATTATCATTACTTTGTTTAAATATTCTCTTTTATTATGTGCACACTTCTGTTCAACATGTCATATAGTTCTGTGTGTGTTTGTGACTATTATTGGTAATACATTTTGTAGGTGTAGGCGATAATATGTTTTTGATGCTCATTTTTTGTGTATAAAGCTGTATATGGCTAATCTTTTTTTGACATACAGTATATAGCTCTGATGCACTCAGATGAGAGTATGCTATGCATCATTGATGCTTCTAAATTGCTGTTACATATTATTTATAAATATGCTTTTTCTGTCTCAAGAGTGTGCAAGATGATGTCATGGATGTCTGTAGTATATTATGTAGTAGACTGCTCTTTTATACAAGTGTACATTGCACTTCTGTTTACTTATAACTTCTTGTGCTTATTATTTCAGTCTCATCAGTCTTATAGACAGGAGGTGTGAAGACCCTTTTAAGCCCCAGAAGTATACTTATGATGCTTTTCTCACTGTCAATGACAGTGATCAAAGGGATATTGATGCTCACATTCACATTTATATTCTAATGAGAGATGCCTTGTCTGATGATGACAGTTATTTTATTTCTGCCCATATTAGTGTTTTTCTCATCAATACTACTGATGTCACTCTCCTAGATGATGGAAGTTGAGCAGATGTTAGAGGTAATATGTCTAGAGTGCAATAGTTGAAATTATTTGTATCAGATGTTCATATACTTCACTTGCCTTTCTTGCAGTTTATTTATTGCTCTCTGTAGATTATGAAACTATTACATAGGCATGGCCACTTTGTAGGCTATACTATTTCATGTAGCAGGGTAGAGTGCACTGTGCTAGAGGTTATGCAAGAATGGGCATTCAACATGAGCCTATTACAGTGGATGAGAACTAGCAATTATAATATTTATCTCCAATTCTACATCCTTAACATTCTGAAACTCTCAAAGACATGTATCCCTACTGCTAACATGTATCTGTCCATTATTGGACACATTCTTGACATTCATGATAGTCGATGCATTGTGCATATTTTTAACATAGGATGGGGATCTACTGTCACAGCCCCTATGCAATATAGTTTACTTAGTAGATGTTCATCACAGAAGAGATATGACTAAATAAGAGGAAAAGTTGATGATGATGCAGAGCATACATTCCTCATAAATGTAAGCATGTCAAAGATGAAAGTTTGCAATCTGCAGTTATTTGATGTTGTTAGGTAGAGCTGCTATGTTTGTTACTTTTGTATGAATAGTATCTCTTTTGTTGGCTCAACATTACTATGTTATACACAATGCCTTCTCTTACAGTTGATCCTCACTATTCTTAACAGCACATAGACTCTACCATTCAATAACATCATCAATGCACTGCTCACCTATAGGCTATATAAATATAGTGGGTGAAGTTAGTGTATAGGCCTCCTCTGCTTTCACTATCTCTATTGTGGAATCACTGTTGTCCTCATTATTAGGTATTGCTGTTGTCTTCAAAGCTAGATGATAAATGCTATAGTTTTAGCCATCACATGCTTGAGCACCTTTCTCCATAGCCTCCACAGTTTTCTTCTTTACTTTGATAGCCCACATTAATAAAAGATTTTGTTGACTACTGCCGCTCTATTAACAATTTATTCTTGTTCACTAGCATTGTTGTTATGGGCAGCTTCACACACTTTCCTGCAGGCATGGGTTCTCTTGCTATTACCATTATAGGCTACATGTATCATATTATTCATAATGCTAAAATGCCTGTATACTTTATTTATTGGTTTCTTTATAATGAGAATGGCCATACATCCACTGCTACTGATTTTAGTATATATGTGATAATTGTGCAGGCCATTTATGATGTACTCAATTATGTTAATACCTATATTCACTCTTTGTGTCCTGCACAACCTCCTCTCCCTTCACTGCTATACAAGACATCAAACTTCATGAGCACACTATCACTAAAAAATTTATTGTTGTACTTCATGCTACAAATATGACAACCTTTTCACCTCAGTCAATTATCATTCGAGGGACATGTCAGCCTACTAGTCACATCTTGAATATTCTTATACACTACTATAAACTATTACACTATATTCTTCTCTTCCCTCATAGTGATATCAGCTGGAGACTTTTATTATTATCTATATCATCACATCTCTCTCAAATACAATAGTATTATGCTCGATTATTTTATGATAATGACAATCAGTTCTCAACACTTGGTTATTTGATATGTAAATATCTGATCTATATGTTCTTCTATGTTGATGAAGAATGTTTAAAATACATCATGAGAGTGTGTGACATTATCAAGCATATATCAAAAGCACGTGCTTAAACTCTCCAGATGACAGCATCGAGAATAATCTATCATTGTCTGTTAGCTTTCTTGGGTCATATGCATGAGCCTCTAAAGAGACTATTGATAGCATGACCCTTAGCAGGTCATTCAAGAAATAATTATTTTTTCGCACAATGATTTTCAATTCAAATTGGCCAGAGTTGTGATCACACTTAACATATGACTAATCTGCCTTCGACATTCTATCTGTTATTACACATATTTTCAAAGCACATTATCACACCTTAAAATTATTCAAAACCTATAACAATAGCATGATACTTATAATGAAAAAGTCTAATGAGAGCAGATCTTGAGCAAAGAGCCACAATCATAGGTTGATCAAAAAGGTTCTGAACAGATAATTCTGAGGTGATGACAAGAAAGATAGTGATTAAGAAGAAAGATCAAAAGGAAGTGAACAGCTAGACACAGTGGTTATCTAGTGCTAGAAGAAGTTAAGATAGGAATGGCAAGGCACAAGAGACTGAACAATAAAGAAAATCAAGAGAACAAAGGAAGAGACATGCTTAAGCATGCTGATATAAAAGCCAAGTAAACAAAGCATTTCTTGTCCTCATTCTCCCCATGTCTATTATGCATCCTACTCCTCCTATGCCTCAATCATCTTTACCTCCACCTAAACTGCCTCTCTCAGTCCTTTATATTAGTTGATCTGTTACTCTCATCCTATGATCTCTACCCCTATCCTTTTATTTTTGCATAGAATCCTCACTCATAGTTTGTTCATTTAGTCCCCCTTCTTTCTTAAGTTCATTAGTATAGCTAAACTGCTGAATCCTTTCCTTTTAGCTCATTTATGACTGCTTGTTCATCAATTTCCCCAATTCATCTCTAATCACTGAACCTTATCTATACATATCTCACCTGTCTACATTTTCAGTTTAGAGCTTACTCCTTCATGATGATCATTTTGGTTTCTTCTTCGTGTACAATAAACATGATCTTGGTTTGCTCTGGGTGCTAGCCGCCAACCTCACTTTATCCTTCTGGCTCATGTGCATCTTTCAACAGACCATCACCTTCTTCAGTCTAGTGCATCAAAGTGTTCATCAAAGTCAAGCAGATGAGGAGAGTAGTGAAGTTGTGAGGGAGAAAGTGCAGGAGAACTCATAGACCTAGTAAGTTTTAATGATATACATACATTATCTGATCCTTATCTCAATTCTGATCACTAGCCCCTCTCACCTCGACTTTATCATCCTCATCTGCGATGAAGTGGATAAGCTAGGTAAGGTATCAAAAATGGATTAGGGGGATGCTTTGATGTATAGTATATTACACTGGGACTTTTTTTTTTTTTTCTTAGTACAAATGCTGCCATTCACCTTGCTATCTTGCTATGAATTTTGCTGTCTTTGTTTTCGTGACTCATTTTTTGGACTTTTTTATACTCATCAAATTGTATACACCCTTTGATCTTTTGATTGTCTCATTTCATATACCTTATAAGAAGTATAACGATGAAATTCTCTTCTGCATATCACCACTGCCTCCTTTTATACTAGTCTTTACTAGCAGAATCTTCACTTATACTCCCTACTCAATTATTTTTATTTATGTGTTCTTTTTTTTATAGATATGTCTTGCTTAAATAAACAGTGTTTAGCACCCCCTAATTGTGGAAACACAAGTAAGCTGGCCAAACCACAGAGTATCACACATGAATACTTGAAGGTTGAAGTCAGTTAACTGACTGTTTTGCTTTATCTAACCCAATACTATACTTTTCACCTTTTAATTCTCAAGGTTGATACACTTTGCATGTCCAAATTTCAGAGGCAATAAGTTTATCATCATCTACATGAGGGACTTGTAGCCAAAGAACTCAAAAAATCTGAGGTCTTGGATTAAGAAACTTAGAATTAGCTCAGCCTAAATTTAAAGATCAATTAAGGTTTTATTTGTTTGCCACTAATTGTATATACACTGCCCCCTCAGAGGACTATAAAAGAGGGAGCAGGGACCACTTTTTCCATATCTTACTCCCCCTCTTTTTCTTCTCTCAAATTTTCAGTGCTCATTTCAAGTTTTAGTTGTCCCTTCTATTTATAGTTACAAGTGTAATACAAAAGTGTCTACTGACCTTAGTATTACCTTGCTAGCTAATTTTATCCGACTGACTAGTACCCACTAGCAGCTTAATAGAACTATTCTTTGATCTTTAGCATAACAAATTCATCTTTGATCTCGACCATCTTCAATTTGCTTATACAAGGAGTTACAAGACTTTAAGATTGTGCCTAGTGCATTCTTATTCTATAATATCCCACATGAGGATATTATCTCATAATCATATTCATGAAGTTGTCTAAAGGCATATGGCTATTCAGAATCTTCAATATTGTCCTTCAGTTTTCTGCAAAAGAATTTCTCAGACGTGAAAGTGCTGCTGAAATATTTGTCTATCACAATTCATATTTACTATAGGTCTAGAATACATCATTCAAGCTCAACTAAGTTGGTCAAGTCTAGTCTAGAGTCCGCCAGTTAAGATAAGGTTATCATTATCATCAAGACTAGACTCACTATTCATTATTGTCATTCAGTCTTGATCATCTGACCTACCTGACACTCACATACACCTATATACTCTTTGAATATAGTGTTCTGATTATATATCTATCAGAAAAAATAAAATCATCTGAAAAACATCTATTTTTAGCTTATAATAATAATGAGCAATATTTTAGCCAATATTATGGTGATTTTAATTCTAACTTTAAATTCATGATCTCTTTATTGATAGCTTTCTGATGATATGTCCGTCGAGAAAAATGAGGTCATCTGAAAAAAAAACTATTTTTAGCTTATAATAATAACGAGAAATATTTCAACTAATACTATACTGATTTGAATTCTTTTTAAAGATTATGGATATCTTTATCAATGTTTTTCACTATAATAATAAACATGATAAAATTATATCATTTTTTATAATAATGCTATAAATAGCATGCTTAGCCCTTATACTGTATATATATTAAAACATACTCTTATTTTAATTAGCTCACTTATCATGCTCAGCTATATATGGCTGAGCTATATTAAAAACATTAAAATATATATATATAATATATATAAAACATATATATTATATATATAAAAACATAGAAAATAACATAGAATAAAAAAAAATAGAAAATAACATAAGAAATAATATAATAAATAACATAAAAAAGTAATATATAAAAAGCCATTTATAATATATGGACACTTTGTAGATCTTTTATAACTCTAAGCCATTGAATTAATGAGACTTTGCAAACCCTTATATTATAATAAGTTATATACTTTACAAAGTTACTACAGCTACTGGTATAGGGCACCAAGTGAGAAAAGGTGCAGAGTAGCTCGAGAAGAGCTAACTTTGTTAGCAATAGCCTTGCTATTATTTGCTTTCATACAGCTTTATCTAGTTTCATGCCCTCAGCCTTGTGCCTTTAAAATCTTTTATAAAAAAAAGCAAAGGGCCCTACAGATCAGGTGCTATGTAGCCGTGTGAACTTTTTGATACTTATCTTCTTCAATGGTATGATAGGGAGTGTAGAGGAATGTTAAATAATTAATATGCTTATATAGAGCATCTCTTGTCAGTTTTTATGATGCTACTATCACCTTGCTGCTATACCTCTTTCATTGCCCCTAGAAGCACCCATATTTTTCTCTTACCCTTGCATCTATCATGCTCACAATGCTTATGAGTCTTCTCAGGCATTGATGCAAACAGCTAAAGATAAGTGAGCTGTTAAGCAAAGCCTTTTAGCTTACTACAGCTAATTATATTCATTGCCTCCTGAAAGCACCCACGTCCTTCTCTTGCCACTGCATCTATTATACCTACAATGCTTATGAGTCTCCTTAGGCACTGACATAGGTGGCTAAAGATGAGCGAGTTATTGATTAAAACCTTCTGGCTTGCTACAGCTGGCTACATTCATTGCCTCCTGAAAGCACTCATGTTCTCCTCTTGCTATTGCATCTACTATGCCTATAATACTTACGAGTCTCCTCAAGCACTGACATAAGTGGTTGAAGATAAGCAGGCTATTGAGCAGAACCTTTTAGCTACAAGCAGCCACACCACCTCTCCCCTCTGGCTTACCACATGTAGTAAGCTAAACTTCAGTGGGCTTCTTTAATAAATTAACAACTTGGATTGCCACAGCTAGCAGCTAGGCCCTCCTTGCATGTAGCCAAGTATATATGCCACAGCTAGCTATAAGCAGCTGCCTGCCTCAACTAGTTCTAGTTTGCCACAGCTAGTAGTCAGACACTCATAGCTTGTAACTAGGCATGCACATCATACTAAGCCTCTACTCATCTGCTAAGATTGAGTGAATGCAAAGCACTAGAGCAATAGAAAAAATAATATGTTTAAAAAAAAATATAAGCTCTTAATACACAGGGGTTCAAGGCTTGCTCACTCTCTATCACTATCACTACTATGTATCCTGAATATAATTGCCACATCTCAGACTTTCTTACAGTCTGTTGAGCAAACACCACACTCATTCGCTTATGTGTCTTTTGTGAACACTGCCCCACTTTGATGCCATTTGGCCTTATGGGCACTCACTTCACAGTCATCTTTGAAGTAATTAGTTGTATAATGAATAGAGATTGCTTTCTCACAATGAGCAGACTTAAAAAATGCTCGTAATGCTCACAAAAGCCCAATTGCTTCATGTTGGCTAGAAGCTCTTATGAATGATGGTGTATAATTCACGGAGTGGCAACAAATGTTACAATGCTTACATAATATTGCTAGGAGCACTGGTGACATGTAGCATCACTGTGAATTGTTTTCAAATGAGAATAGCCCAATCTATACTCAATAATATCTCTAAGTATCATGGCCTTTGCATGCTCTTGATGATGTATGTACCTTATTATTCAACTTGATATTCCTTTGCTAACTATTTTATAAGCTAGCACTTGGGCTTCTCATGTTGATTGATTTTCAATCTTTAATTCATGCTGAGAGTGCTGTTGACCAAGAACACTTTAGGGTGTTTTATTTGGGCAGCCTGTATAGGTTTGCTTCTCACTGTAGAGTGGACTAATAGATGATGGGTGAGGTATTATTAATGCCAGGCTTTTATCTATGCATATTCTTTGATTTTTGTTCTGGTTTTTAACTGTAGCTTAGTTTTTAGATCAGTATTTGCTCTTCTTTTTTTTGCATTCTGTTTTTGCAAAGTCGAACTTATATACTATGAATGTATAATCATTTTACCTCACTGTACTCTTCTACATGTTAAAATGGATGTCATTCTAAAAGGTTATTTGATTATAAAGGTGAAATCTTACTCAAGCTAAATGGGTTTCAGAAATTTCTGAAAGTTGAACAGTGAATTTGCATCTGCTAGATTACTGCTAGAAGTATATTATAATGAGCTCTTATGTCTCTTGCTCCTGTACTCTCTCCTACTCCTCCATTAAAGTCAAGTACACATCATGCAACAATGTCTGCCTTTGAACTATTAGTTATCTGTACTATTATAAAAAGATCTTATTATTGTTCAAATACTGCAGTTTCAAAAATAGGTAGAATGCAGCTGTACATCAATTACTCTCTTTATTTAGAAAAAGAAAAGAGATTAAGAGAATGACTTATTGTAGGTGATGAAATGTGTCACATCCTGGATGAAACATCACACAATATAATCATGCTCAGTGATACAGCTTGAGTGAAAAGCCCATGTTGTAGAATATGTAAGCTACATCTATGATGCAACAAAAGTCTATATGTATGCAAAAAAAGGCATGATTCTGCCAACTTTGGTAAATGACATTCTAATTTATAGATCATGATTCCTGCTGTTAGATTATTCACACTTTCAAAAGCATCAATCTATGCCTCTCATAGAGCCTGTAACTACTTACCTAAAGCTACTTCATATTCTCCATTTCTTTTATTATGAAAACCTCATGCCATATCCCTAATGTCAAAGATATTCATTAAGATGAACAGTGACAGGCTATCAGGAGCTATATGAGACTTAAAGAAGGAAGGGGCTTTAGTATATCAGCTACATTACAAGCTGTGTGAGGAGAAGCATGGCAAATATATCAGAGGTTAATAAAAAGGGCATTTTTGCTTCACAATAACTAATTCTGCCTTTTGAGAAAAGTGAGAGTATTAGGAGATGTCACGTAAGTCCCTTTGCTAAATGTATAAATATATACTAACTATTATACATACCATGCAGCTCAATGCAATATATAACTAAGTGGTATTCCCATCTTTTTCAAGTGTTATGGCATTATATAAGAGCTATTCAATTTTATTATTAAGTTGCATCCATCAACTACATCAATCAGTCTCAAAGAGAATATCAAATGTACGTGATTAATTTACCCATCTTTATTCATATGATGATAACCCTGCATAGAGCTGCACCTTCTCAAATACCACTAGTGAGAGCTTGAATACTAAAATTGCTACAAAACTTGTCAAGCCTCATCGTTTAAGCTATGTGTGCTTTAAGGCTTCTCGACACTATATAAGGTGAGTTATGAAGATGCATTAATTATTCACAATTTAATCATAGATATCTTGCTAGAGTTTGATAAGCACACTCAGCATGCAAAATTGATAGAGTATTCATAAACATTATCAGGTGTGTGACCTCACTACATTAAGAATCCAACATTTACTTACTAATTAGTTTTTATTATAGATTTACCTTTCTCTCAAAAATATAGTCAAGTTTGCAATAAAGGTGTCTATTGTTGACACCCAGCTCATGCATATAAGGCTGATGAAGGGAGGCATATTTAGCATCATTAATGAGAAAAATGAGATCTTTGCTTAAGTGAGTGATACTTCACCAGTGCTAAAAATATCGAAAACTGACTCTGATGAAGGAGACAGTGCTTGTGCTAAAGTTAGGCTAATATCAAGACTGCAAAAATCCTTCAAGGCATCTATCATTATTGTGTCAAGCTAAAGGTTCAGCTGCTAGAGATGGTGATTATTAATAATAGTTGCTATGTTTAGAGTGCCATTTAAAGGGCATTGTTAAATGTGCAAGTTGCACTTGACACCTACTATTTTTTAATGTAGTATGAATACCTCTTTAGCCACTGTCACTCACCTGTGTGAATGCTAACTTTTATGCATTATAAATATCTCATCACCATTGTAAATGATATGAGAAATCTGCATTGATCTGCCATCATAAAGGATGTGATAGACTCAATTTTGATGACTTAAGCTAGTGGGGGCAAAAACACTGAGTATTGGAGCTAAAATGAGCAGGAGTATGAACAGCTATGAAGTTGTAGGAGGAAGATCTACATTTACCATAAATTTAAGATGTTTTTTGTTAGCTTTGTTAATATAAGTGCCATATTTACAATTAGTCATGCTGATAACTTACATATCTCTCATCTATCTATCTTAGTTGCTTTGCCACTTTAGTTGCAATATGGCATACATTAATGGTGACATGAATCTCCTTAAACGATAGGCACAGGTTCAAAATTTTATACATAATGAAAATTATTGAGTCCTCCTGTTCACCATAGTGAGGGCAACTGGCCTCAACCTCGCAGTTGCTGATATCATCATACTTTACATGCACCCCTTAAATTCATATTAATCTCATCTTCTAATTCCCTCATCTAGGATATCTCTTGATCATTAGTGTGAGTGGACCAAGTCATCAGTAGAATTTATTGTTATAATCAGATGAAACTAGTGATTGCCTATCATCTACTTGCCAAGAATACCACAGATATGCTCATGTTAACCATGGCCATTCATAAGAGTGCTATATTAGCCCAATTTTTATCAAGATCAAAGAACAAAGGTAAAGTCATCAATGCTTTTCAGACACCTACAACCCCTGATCATATCTCCTCTAGCTCTTATCAACACCATGCACGGTAAGTGTACTGCCATTAATAAAGACAATAATGACATTGAAATCAATTTTGATGATGATTTCAAGCCTTACAGAAGGCTCAAAATGACACATATCACATCTTCTGGAAAAGACATTGTGCGACAGCCTTGGGCACCACCAAATTGTAAGAGAAATAATAAGCCAAGACCTCCCTCTGGCCATTCTTCATAAACCTCAACCTTCTCAACTCTACAGCTGACTCATACATTACTGAATGAAAAGGCTGCAATGATCAGTGAAGGCTCTTTTGATGCTGGAGTTGTTCAACCAGCTTTTGTACTTGAGCACCTCAATGTAACAACTAACCCTCAAGCTGTAAAAAAAAACCCCTCTAATACTGTCAGTTCTGCCTTCTAACTTAGCTCCACTACATGATCAAGATGCCCCTCTCCTTCTGCTGAATTTTAATTACTATGCCAATCTACTGATGGAGGATGATACAAATACTACAAGGCTACCCCAAAAATCTTATCCAAGTTCCCATTCCAAAAGTCAATACAAGTAGTCAACTATCTTTAGCACCAGGATTGACCAACTCTCAGACTGCCAAAACCCCTCTAAACTTGTCGGCCTCACCTTTCAACAACAAGAACTATAACTCAGCTCCATTGCATGATCTAGTCACCACTATGTGCACTAATCTGCTGAGTGAAAATGATAGGAAGATTGTAGGGCTACTTCTCAATCCTACTCATATCCCCATCTTGAGTGTCAATGTGAGTGGTCGACCATCCCCAACATCAGCATTGACCAAAACATGACCTGTCATAGCCATTGAACCCAAAATATCTCCTCTTGATGTCATTAGCAATCACCCCTCTCAGATGACACCTTGTTTAAATGAATTTGGTATTATCATTGTCAGTCTCAAGGTGGATACAGGTAATCAGGCCTCAACTAGGCTAGGAGATCAACCTCCTTCTGTTTATGCTCAGCCCAGCCTATAGTTAAATTATCTATTTAGCCAAAATAACACATCCTTCAACTCTATCATTTTTTCTTTTAAGCTGCCCTCACAGCTGTTTGATGGTTTAGAGTATTTGCCTGACTCTCTATTTACCCCACCACAGTCCATAAGGCACCTACCTAATGGCACATCTCCTCCTCTACAGTCTCCTCTTTTCTTACCAGAAAATGCATAATTGCAGCCACAAAACCCTCAGAATTTTGATACTGAGTACATTTCAAATGCTCTGCCTCTTAAGAAGAAGCAGACAGACACAGTCCCATCATATCAGTATTTGCCCATTCTTTCACTCCTGCCATTCTCATTTTTCTTTTAGCTTCAGTGACGCAAAAACTAAGAATCTGTACTATATATCTCGCAAATAAACATTGATCTCACCATACTAAGATGTTCGATAAACGCCTACTATTATTTAGAACTATAAGTGTAGCTCCTCTCTATCCCTACTGCTCTCAGTTTAATAAGAGATGATAAATGGCACTCGGCATTGCCTTGTTCAAATGCACATGCCTCCATCTTATTTTCATTGTTGAATGAGAAAATATTTATTATCAAATTCATTTATTAGAAACCTCATTCACTGGCTGAAGCAGTCAAGTGCACTATTGTTTCTCAATTTTTGTCTTTGACACGGTATAATGAGGCTTCTCATTCCCTTGCTAGGGCAATAGACAAGCATAAGTCAGATTTGTCCATCTTTATCCATAGACTTTAAACATGCATGCAAAAGACCATCATAAGCTGCAATCAAGTTGTGATCATCCAAGACTACTGCAAGAGGTCATTGCAAAGAATAGACATACCAAGCAGTTGTCCAAGACTATTGCAAGAGATCATTATAAAGGATCATTATAATTTTTAAAAACTAAGTCACAGTTGTTTAGGATTGCCACAATACATCATTACAAATGACTATCACAAGCTGTAATTTGGTGATCCAAGACTGCCGCAGGTGTCATTGCAAATGCTGTTAGCATTAGACTCAGTTGTGGCCATCCAGGACTACTGTGAGAGGTAATTCAAATGCTGTTGAAGTTAGACCTAATCTAAAAACAGCTGTTGTTGTTGTTGTTGAGGACTATCATAAGAGGCTAAATTAGGTGGGCTTCTGAGCTAAGCAGTAGCTGTTCAGGACTATCATAAGAGATTAAAATTAATTATTAGTTTGGCCTATTAGAGCGAGCCATGTGACAGCATTCTTTACTTATCCACCAGCTCTATTTTTCCACTTCTTACAGCATCACTCAAATAATATTCTAAGAGAAAGTCCAAAATTTAGAATTCTATACACTACTTGTCATAGCCACTCAGTCAGTTTGATCTCATTTTTCCACCCTGAAACTTACAGCTTCTGATCCTTACAAAAATGTGTCAATCATTGTTCTAGTATAACCTTTAAATGCCCTCAGACATTGGCTCTCAAATTTATAATGGCCAACTACCACCACCTCGATGACCACCTTCCTATTAAGACATACACTGTGCATCAATTCATTACAAAGTATAATGACCTTTGTTATAAATGAGGTACGTACATTTCTGCTGCCATTCTGTGTTTTTTTACAGATAATTAACCACAGATATTCTATGCATTAAAACATGTATGTCTCAGTCTGGGACGAGCCATCTGAGCTTAAAAATGAACGCGATGTATATCTATTTAATTACTTATTTTTATAAAATGATTTAAATCAGGGTAAAAATTTCCTGATAACTGATGGTGTGAACTTTATTAAAAAGTTCATGAAGGTGGTTGAGAGCCACACAGGCATGAGTCAAGATATTTTTACACTAGCTCCAATAAATCTCATCTTTATTTAGCCTTTGATGATCATTAACTTTAGAAATAGCAAATACTATAAGGCTCTTGAGGCTGACTTTCAAGAGACGATGTAAGTGCTTTACCTATTTGATTTGATTTCTACTAATTGGGTATCTACAGCTCAGAAATATATGAAAGCATGCCCCTAAGTTCCTGTTGAGTGCCTGGAGAAGAGATGCTGCTCAAGCTAGCATTCTTAGGTCTGCAGGACTGTGCTAGAGCAGCAAGTGTGCTGTGTTTTTCACGTACATCTGTAAATCCTGTGAGTAATAGGAGCTTATGCTTCACCCATGCTTGAACAGAGATCTTAGCAAAATAATGTCTACACCCATCTATTAGCTAGACATCAGTTTGTGGTGATAAAAAGTGATAGATAGGATTATTGTGAAGAGATTATATGAAAGAATCACTGTTATGTTCATACAACATTAACAATGCTCATCCCAGCATAGAGTTAAAAAAACAATGAGATTAATAAAATACACAAAAGGCATATCATTTACTACTCATATGAGGACTCCCATGTGACAGTGATCAAGGGTTCCAATAAGTACAATATTGTTATGTCAGTGTATAAGGTCTGACAAGCCAAAGAGTGGTATGGTGCCACAAGGCCTTTATTTTTAGCTAGTCTCTCTTGGATTTGATCAACTCTGCAGTCATTCTCTCTCATGTCAGAGCAGCTTGATAATTGTCCAATAGTGAGTGAAAAAGTGAATTGAGAGTCACTTGTATATTTTGTGATATCGTGAATGAAATCAGTTGTCCATTTGCATTGTCGATGAACTTGAGCATGATGTTTTCCTTCTGTTTTCCACTTGTACCTGTCTTACCTTTATTTGCATCAAGGGCAAGGTGCCCACGACATCTAAGTAAATCTATCTGATAAATTTATTAGACTGGCATCTTAAATTGAAAGACAGTTTAATTAATAGCAGACTTATTTGTACATGGCTGCTTGCTTATACAAGCAAGCATTTTCTGTTATCGTGACTGTCAATCATTTTTGAAGAGCAATATATGCATGCTCAAGGCCTATTCACAGGTCAGAATGCATTGCTATTAAAAATATATATATCTCACCACTATTTATCATAGCATGACTTAATTGAGGGGATAGAGAGCTACTCTGTTGAGCATATAGTTTTGGTAGTCTTCAATCAAAAAAGTAGTATTTACTACAGATATAGTTACACTGTTTGCCTCTACAAAAGGCAACAGACCAATGACACTACTAGTTTCTATAGAATGTGAAGTTGTATATAAGGATGCTTTATTCATGTTCATAGTATCAGTCGCTATCATATCAAATTTAGAGGCAGCAAGAAGCTTGGTGTGTGCCTTAGCAAATAACTAAACAGATGATTGAGAAGGTGATCAAGACAGAGATATTATCGGATGTTTCAAGAGAACAAGAGGATAGTGAGACAATGTGAATGGACAGTAGATAACAAGATGAGGATGAGTGATCTAGCTTATTATGTAATACACTTTCCATTTTTGGCTCTTAGTTAATAAATATGATATTGGTGAGCATCATGTCTGATTCTGAGTATACACTATAGAATTTATAACACATTATGACTATGATACACACCCTCTTACTCAGACTCATTCGTATAAATCTCCTTTCGAATCATCATTCTCATTCTCATCATTTTTCATGAGTCTGAGGTGTGCAAATCTTACTCCAAGAAGATTATAAATGAAGTGATAGAATGTTAGCTTAGAACCTTCGATTGGAACTGAAAAATGTGGAGGTATATAAACAGTACTTGATATTTTCTTGACATTGATGAGTGTGAGACTATCATCATACAATTGCTTATATACCCTGACTGCCTCTAAGGATGCCTCAAATATGGCATCATCTATCAGAGAGGACAGTGAAACTATAACAAGAGTATGCTTCTGTTTATTGATGGATAATCAAAAAATAGAGGACTTCAGCATAATTCACCTCATTCTCATCTGACATAAACTAAATTTAAATTTGATATGTCAGCTGAGTCTGAAAGATTGATTTGTTTAATATACACTCATCCTAATAAAATAAAAGAATTAAGTCGCATTTTAATGAACTTCTTTCTATCTGGTGCATACAATCTGTCTATTGAATAATCGTAGATGAGCTCATCTTTGAACACATCCCTCTTGTGCCCAATGGTCTTTATCTTCTACAGATGCTCTGATGTGATTCAGATAATCTTTGACAATCTCCTACTCATACACATAAACATTTGTAAAATGAGACTCTCGAGAATGGAGCAAAAAAAATCCATCACTGACGTTGTGATTAAGTAGATGTGTGCTGAAAGATGATTGAGTTGTCTAGCTCAAGATCTTAAGAGCATTGCCTTGAGGCTGTTCATTTGAGCATGATGAAGAGCATGCTGAGCAAGATTAGAGAAAAAGTTCGAGTGCTGCTTGATCTCGGCACCAAGGTCTCCAATAGTGCACTCCAGAGTAAATTGTGAAGTTCCACCAGATGGTCCCGTACAAAAGGTAGCATTAGAAAAATGAGTGATCACATGGAAACATTGAGGAATGAAGTGAAGTCATAATACCTGGTGCTGAATGTAAATCTGCTCAAATTCTCATTTAAAATTTGTGATGAGCATGTGTGACTTGAGCATGTCATGATGTGAAATTATCTTTTGATAAATAATATGAGTAGTAGTGGCAGTCAACTTGCAGTAGTTTCACCAATATCTATTGAGAAGAATCCCATAGAGCAAGGCAGGACCTATTCCAAAAAAGTAGTAAAGAAATTCCCAGCATTTGTATCTACTGGAGAACTTCTTAGCGAGATTGGGAGGGGGGGGGGATAATCAACAGTTCCAGGCACCTATTGATGAGTGGCAATGACCTGTGCACCATGGTATGCCCATTGTGTGCTATCCTCTAGGCAGATGAAGTGCCATAATGCTTTTTCATTGCTAAGGCATGTATCATAAGGGATTTTTCCGTGCCATAACTTAATCATGTGAGGTGGAATATTCAGTCTGAACACATGCATACCATCATCAGGACATAGAGTGGGCAGCAGTGTCATTTGATGTGGATGAAATCCTAATAAAAGGCTGGGTTTACTGATACCTATTTTGAGTCATCAATTAGTATATTCCAGGATTGATTGAGAACCCATGCAAGATCTGTCTGATAGCACTCTGATGAACATGGCAATAGAATTGCAAGATCCTCATCATTGGAATGTAGCCCTGCTCATGATAATCATCTGGCTTGAAATCAGCAGCATAATAGTGTGAGCCTCCTAGTTTGTGTTGTCCAACTTTCCTGCAGCCATCTCGACATGCTTTCTTTTCACGATGTCTAATGCCACCATGCAAATCAGGAGTGCCAATAGCATCAGCCATTGCAAGGATGATGTAGAGGTGAGAGGTGAAAGTGATGTTCTGTGTGACATCTCAGATATGAAAACTATCATTCTGTTAAGCAGATACATGATAGAATTCTGAAAAAAAAAATTGATGTCCTTTAGCTTCTTTAGACCAGGGATAATAGCACTAGGCATGAGTTATTTCTTCTTATATCACTTGTCAGGTGCTATGTTCATTAAAATCCAGAGATAGATAGTACAGCTGGAATCCTTGTGCTCATAGAGTTGAGCGCCATTAATGGAGAAAATGAGAGTTACATTATCTCAGCTGATGTGATCATGTTGATATGCATCCCAGAATTCTGAACTGTAATAGATGATATAATAGCTGGTGATACCACTAAATTCATCTAGCTCCTGCAAGATTGAATAAATATGCCGTTCACGATGATGCATGTCTAATGCACCCTCATGTGAATAGTATCGTCCTTGAATCTGTGGACCAATAGGAAATATTAAGAACTCTTTTTGAGCTTTTTTGATTCCATGCACAGCATGGCATATAACATTCAGGATATGCATCAAGCTTTTCATATGGCCTAGTAAAAGTGACACAAGATGCGGGGCATTAGTGTATGAGCATTTGAGTGATGCCTGTGAGGTCTGCAATCACCTTATGGACTTCATGATATGAGAGAATGTCATCTTCAGGATGATGAATCAAGGATCACTTTGTGAGCATCATTATAGGCTTACTCTGATGCATTAGTGATTAATAGAAAAAGATTGATGGATAAGCAAAGATGAAGGTTATCATCAAGGGTCCCAATGCCCTCACGGGGATGGCAGAGACAGTTTATAATATCTTCGTCAAGGTTATCATTGTCCCAGTGTGTAGTTCGAAGACCATGTATAAACTGGAGTGCAGTATCACAATGCTTGATCCTTGAGGTGTTCCTCATTGTCATTATCATAGAACTAGAGTGTTCTTGAAAGTGCTTGAGCATTGCTAACATGCTCATCTGCAGGAGATGGATTTGAACTGATGTATTCATAAGTGTCATGATTTGCGAAGAGTTAGCAAACATGAATTGGTAGGCTCAGAAAGACTGGATGTAATGATTAATAGATGGTTGATATCAGATATAAATTGTGGGGACATATGGCGGTTAACAAGTGCTGTTGCATCTGCTATACCTCTTACTGGCATTGACAGAGATGGAATTAGATCATCAGTTGCATGAAAAACCATTGGATGAGGATGAGAATGTCTAAAATTCACAAGTAGCTCAAATGTATGAGAACTGGATGTGCAAGATTAGTGAAGTTCGAGGCAATTCGGCCGTAGAGGGATTAAAAGTGGAATGAGGATGAATGGAGCACTTGAGATGAGCATTTTCAAATGAATTTGAAATCAGTAGAGAGGGATCCCTAGGAGGGATTAATCCGGTAGCAAGTTGAGATTCATAACACGAGTTGTGCTGAGATTAAGTCAATTTTGAGCAATTGTGCTGATCGTGATTTAAACATTGTGGACAGCCACAGTAAAAGCACTGCAGCAGAGGTAGTATTGAGATCACTAGAGGAAGTCGATGCCATGTAATATCGACCAAAGATCAATGTAGTTGTAGCAATGAAGTGGGCCAAATGCCAATTTCAGCATTCTCGGATGATCTACTTGCATTTGTCTGTGCTCCTGTTGCTGTAATATAATTTGATACTGCAGTCAATCAAATTGATAGAAAAGAATGTGCATATGGCAAAGACTAGTATACAGTGGAACTTTACAAGCAGTGCAAATTTCATCAGATTTGTATCTTATTATGTGCAAATCCTCATCATTTCATCTTTCTGTGGCTATTGTGTCTCAATAATGCATCCAATCTGTATCATGTCCATTCTCCTTTTCCCATTGACTAAGAGTCTGTGAATTTTCATTATTTGCAGTATCAGTGGCACGACTTCATCATCCTTGGCAGCTGCACATTGTCACATGATGAAGTGGTTCTCAAGTGCAGATGGGAACAACAAACAACTCAAAAGTGCAAACAAACCTGCTTCATTGCCTAGACCTACTTAGGTTTTCCTACTTTCCCAGAGAACTTGTCCAGATGACAGTCTTGCCATGCAGAAGCTGGAATCAGCAGAAGGCTGCAGGTGCGATTATTTTGTCTGTGGATGAGAGCTGCAGGGGTGTTTTGGATGACTTGGGATGATCCCATTGCAATGTGGGCAAAGCTGGAGTCAACTTTCAATGAGAAGCGGGCTGGATCGCAGTTTAACGGGTTGGAGGACCTATTTTCGATCAGGAAGAAGGAGGATGAGTCTTTGCAGTCCCTCATTCATAGGATCGATGAGGCCATGCGCATTTTGAAGAATCTGCGCCCTGTGGACTATGATTTAAAGACACAGTATGAAGAACTGGTCTGTATGGTGGTGATGCTGTGGTGTCTGCCTACTGATTTCGATCCATTTTGCTCCTCTCTCAATCTCATCGATCATTTCATTCGTTCCAAACTCGAGGACGTATTTAACAATGAGAACATCACTAGGACTTGTCATCTGGAGGCTCTTCCACCTTCTGATTCGACTCAGGCCTTTGTGGCATCCTCCAGTGCTCCTGGAGGAGGAAAGAAGGCGAAGAGATCTAGGCAGTAGTTCAAGTGCGACTTCTGTGGCATGAATGGAACACAGAGGACATATGATTCAAGCGCATGAACCAGCAGCTTTGGGCAATCCCTCTCAGGCCACGCGGTTCAGGAGGCTCCCAAGCTCGATTCTGGCATCATATAGTTCACTGGCAGTGCAAGTTTCCCTGCCCTTCACCCCCCGATCCCCTATCACCATCGAACCTGATGCTGATTTGATTGGAATGCAGACACAGGGGCCACTCTCATATGTCTCCCTAGCATCACTGGCTATGCAATTACAAGCCACACATCGTTCCTGTGTGTCTTGCAACTCTGTCTGGTTCTGTGCTGCTGTGAACGATTCCAACTGCGCTTTTTTGCAAGGGTCAACTGCCCCATCACAGTGTTTGCCCAACCTGCCACTACTCTTCCCCTTGACTCCTCACTCCTTACGAGGTCTGGCATTGTGCGAAGCCGAATATGATCACCTTCAAGTGCAGGGATGCACTGCTATGTGCATGTGCAGAAGGATAAGCGAGGCAGTTTGGGATCTCATATGAAGAAGTGTGTGTTTATTGGGTATCCAGATGGCTACAAGGGATGTTAATTCTACAATGCAATGACCAGGAAGGTTATCATAGCTGAATGCGCTGATTTTGATGAGCGCTACTTCCCTGGTACCAAGACCCATTTTGCCTCCCATTGTCATCAATTCTCCTCAACCTGATCCAAAATTCACTGTTTTGTGCCACAACACTCGTCAGAGACGTACACCCGGTGGCTGGTGGCAGATGAAACCCTTACAATCAACTTCAGTGGTTGAGGACGATCATGAGCATGCTTCAAGCTCACTAGAGGAGCCTGTTATATCAGATGGAGAGAAATTGGGTGCGGAGGCTTTGATGGCAGGCACAGGAGGAAATGACGCTCATGCTCACAATTGCACTGAGGAGATCATTCCACTGCCTCCTGATCATAAAGCGATCGGTTCTCGCTGGTTTTCAAGGTCAAACGAAACACTGATGCACTCTGGAGCACTCCACCTACATTCTGTCAACATCCCTCACGCATTTATCAATGGGGAACTCGACACTAGAGTCTACATGGAGCAGCCTGAAGGATTTCAGCAAGGAGAACCAGATCATGTCTGTCTGCTGAAGAAGGGGCTTTATGGTCTCAAGCAAGCATCCAGGCTGTGGTATCGGAAACTGAAGGGCATGCTTGAGGGGATCATCGGGGGGGGGGGAGGGTTGATTTCATTGATGTTGTGGCATTTTATTGGGTATTTTTCCGATTTTATTTCCTCTCTTCATTAATTCATCATCTTTCCATTGAAAGAAGGGAAGCTTTTTAATCCTTCTGTAAGAATTGTATCTCCTTCAAGATCAAGGAGCTGATAGATCTATAAATGCATCACAAATAAGGGGGTGGGATGAATTATCACACTCTGGCATGAGATGCCTGAATGCCATCGTGCTCAAAGGCTAAAACATTATTTGATGTTGATCTGTCTTTACTATTAAACATGAATTTAAAGGCCACCCTACCTGATTCAAGTTCACTTAGTCATCAAAGGCTTCACACAGGTGCAAGGTCTCAATTTTAATGAAACTTACTCCTCTGTTGCTTAGCTTGAATTTTAACACATCACTTAACACCTTGCTATTTGCCTCAATTAGGACATGGAGCAATTAGATGTTAAAGTTGCTTTCCCCTATGGTAAGCTGAAAGAAGATATCTGGATGGAACAACCTAAAGGCTTTAAGACTTCAAGGTAATTTACCATGAGGTGTATAATTGGAAGTGTTCTCAGCATATGGCTTATAGCGCTTGAATGCCTCGAATGCTTGACTCTTCAGATGAAGGGTGTAGACAACTTTCCAACTGGTGGCATCATCAATGAAAGAGATGAAATATTGCATGCCAGAGTGGGAAGAGACAGGGAGAGTACCATGGAGATCAGAGTGGATGAGTTTCAGGGGATTAGAGAAGCAAGTATCTGTAGAATGGAATGGATTGGCATGCATCTTGCCTGCTAGACATGGCTCACATATGGGATCCGGTTTCACATCAGAGTCGAGTTGTAGGTCAATGACCATATTTTCTCACATGAGGTGCTGAGTGTAATCTGAAGGTGGAAGAGCTTCCAGATGATGAGTCCCAGTGATATCCTCATTCCTGAAAGCATCTTTGAGTTTAGAGCGAGTGAGATTATCAATGAGATTGAGAGAGGAGCGAAATGCAGGAAAATCAGCAGGCAGAGACCACAGCATCGCCATACAGACCAGTTCCTTGTTCTGTGTCTTCAAATCATAGTGCATAGAGCACAGATTTTCAAAACTTGCATGGCCTCATCAATCCTATGTTGCACTTGCTGAACTATAGCCACATGCTCTATGCGACCATAGGGATTCACTTTAAAACAACAATGGGTGTGACTCTGAATAAGAATAACAAAGAGGTGAATAAATGGTATGATAGCACACCATCAGTCTTGCACTCAATCTCCAATATGTTGAGGCCATTTACAATAAGCTTCTCGAAGACGTCACAACCTACTATGCTGCGGACTGCCATAGGACCTCCAATGTGCACTTGTGGCCCTTTTAGGTGATTGTTGTGTTTGCAATGTAGGGGTTCAGGTCACACTTATGAGTAGAGGGTGTGAGGTGGCGCCAATTTCATGCAGTCCTCTTGAACATCTGGAGAATGTGATGCTCCTTTCCATGGGACCTGCCACCCTTCTTGCTGAGGTTGATGCCCTGTTTCATGAGGGAGGTCAATGTGAGATACTTAATGAAGGCATCATCGGGATGCCCATGTTCTTGAACGACTTCTTGAAGGCCTTTTTGTTGCTGCTTATCACTTGCCCATGATGTACGATGTACTATTGCAGTGGACCTGTATCAACCTCATGCATGCACGTCTGTCACAATGGATGTGTATCATGTCCAATATCTGTTGATGACAGTGACACAAGTCCATTGTGATAGACTTGTATTGGCATCTTGAATACACATCTATCACAATGGACCTTTACCATATCCTTCCTTGCACTGCCCAAGCATGTCATTCCAGTATACTACTACTACCATAGCCTAGCTCACAGACAGCTTCGCAGTCACTATCTCATCCTAGCAGTGGTCCAGCATCTGTTTGTACATGATATCAATCCTGTCCAGCAGGTCTGCATCCTCTTTATTTTGCTAATTGCTTGATTGGCCCACATTCTGCAGCCCATTCACCCAGATGTCTGAATGTAGAGAGACCAGGAAATCCCCCATCAGTATAACATCATCAATCATGCACAGGCTTACCTCATGATCTATTGAGCACAATGAAAACATATGACTAGCAATGCTAGGAGGACAACAACGAAGTGTATATGTATAGTGGCACTGTGGCACAATAACTGAAGTGAAACATATGGCCAAGTGGCACCAGAAACAAGGGAACAATGGACAGGACATCTGCAGACATTCTGGACCGTCTCAAACAATGGAGATGATGAATCAATGAACAAGGGAAATAAAATCGGAAAAATACCGAATAAAATGCCACAACATCAACCAAATCAACATGATCTTAATCTACATCTGCTGCATTCATGTGTCTGTTAGCATCACACAAATGCACACTGTTGCATGAAATAGATGTGTTCACTCACTGCTCCATGCGTGTCTTGCAAGTAGGTCATCATTCACCATGCATTATGCAAGTGCATCGTGCAGTAGTACCGCAGTGACCATATGTCTATCAGGAACTCATGCATTACCTTGCTCTTCATTAGCATCAGAGGCCACAAGTCACAGTTCAGAAAATCTCCACCTATGACAGCTCCTCTATGTATTCCTTCTCCCCCACTGCCTTTACTTTCAGCAACTGTGACACTTGTCACATGAGCTTCCCCTCTGTCATCACTGTGTACACACACTTATCATGGTTCTACAACTGATACCCACTGAGCTCATCCCCCCACTTTGTCACCTCTTCTGCAGTCACTGTACATGTCCATCATGATGGACCCGTAACCACACCACATATCACCATCCACATCATGCAGCAAGGTCAGTGTACCGTCATACAAGTTTATTGTGACATACCAGTATTGCACGCAGTGCACACCAAAGAATACAATTAAAAATCCATGTTCTCATCAGCATCATCTGTCCCCTGCATCAAGTCTCATTCACCTTCATCAAACAGCTCCACTACTGCTGTGATAATGCCTGCCTCTTCTTCTTCAGCCTTACCATTTGATTTGCCTTCTCTATCACAACTTCTTGCTTTCCCCTCAACTTCACCTTGGCATTTGTCAGTTGCTGATCCAGCTGCCCAATCACCTTCAGCTTCTTCTCATCGATCAACTTCAATGCTGCCAGCTAGTGTTGCCCCTTGCATGCAACCAATATTTTTATTGCCTTCCCTGCCTCTGTCCACTTCACCTCTGACACATCCTCCATAAGGTCTGTGGTGAGAATGAGCTTACTCACCTCCACCCGCTTCCATTTCATGATCAGTAAGGTCATTGCAGCTGCCACCATATGCCCTGATCCTGCAGTGACTTCACTAGCTTCACCATCATCGCTGGGTTCTCCTTTTGCTTGTTCCACTTCTCAAACTCTAGCTGCTTCATCACGCCCTTTCTGATCACCTTGATCCACTCATACCCCAGGTGCACACTGTCAGCATGATGTGCATTCTCCATCAGTTCTTCTAATATGATCAGCATCGCCATTTCATCCAGCACTGCAACTGGCATGAAGTGCCCCAGCTTAGAACGTGAAGAGTCAGCTTTGTGAAATACTCCTCTTTGTCTTACAACAAAGGGGTATTGTTTCAACCAGCCCTTCTCCACTTGACTTTCTTGTCATCACAGCTTTGTCACTCCTCTTAACCTTGCTGTGGTCTAGCACAGCCTCATATTAGTCATAAAGAGACAGCCAGATTTGCTCCTGACTGAGCACATCATTGAACATGAGCATGAGTGGTATCACTAATTGATTAAAGCCCACCAGACTGCTTATAGTGTTGATGTCTGAGAATGCTTCCACGCCCAAGCCATTGAAGCAGTTATAATTATTCCTATACATATAATTAGTTATACTGATATCGGTGAGATTAATGTTGAAACAAGTAACAGACGTACCTGAATATGTTGCATTCTAGACTGCACTAGTTATTGAGCAAAGCAGACATCAATGGATATGGTCAGACTGTTGCGCAAGGTAGAGGGCTTGTTTGTAGCTGATGATGATAATATACAGTGAAAGAGTGAAGAAAGATGAATGGTTGAATGGTTGATCTATAAGAGAGAGATAAGGGTATAAGAGGGGGTCTACAGGACAAGGTAAGTGAAGTGTGGATACATACTCTGATAGCTGCATATCCTTTGAAGTGACAATGAATCCCTTTATCTTATTGATGTCATGTCATAGATGTTATGTCCTGTGTGAAAGGAGATGACGTGGCCATGAGCAGCTGTGATGGAGCTTCCAGTGCTAAAGCAAGCCATAATTCCTAACACGAGAGCCACTGCTAAGAAAAAGAAAGCTAGGGGCATAAATTCAGTATTTACAGGGGCAGTAAAGGGTTCTTTAGCATGAAAAGACCCGGTGATGATGGATGGGTCAGGAGGGTCACTTAGATGGTGAACATTGCTAGGCAGCTGTGAAGGACATATCATACAGCAGTAAAAATCCTGACTCAGATTATTCTGAGGATGTAGTAGTGGGATATAAAGATGTAAAAGCTGGATGTAAGTGCTTTTGCCCTCTTTATTCCTCAGCCCTAACCTTTTAATACAGCTTCAGGATGACCTTAAGGCAGGTGAAGACATTGTGGGTCTGGATGCAGCAAATAAGATGCTCTTAAAAGTTAATGACATATTTAAAATAGTGGGTGCGCATAATTTGCCTCTGGCATTCACTTGCCTAATAGTGCTGTGTAGCTTTCCCCTGATGGCTTTACAGGCATGGCTAATTTGTCTATATAAATCAATATATAAACATCATGCATATAAACTATTTTGATTACAGCCTGTTTTATTTTTGACAGTGTGAACATAGAGCTGATGTCAGCTGTGATAGAAGTGAAAAGTACATCCAGTGGTGAGTTGCACTTCTCAACAATCAATCATTATAAAAACTGCCATAACTATAGGTCAGAGATTCATGTTCAAGGCTTAATCAATGAATCTACTACCTGTAGAGCAATGCTCTTAAAAATATAGGCTAATGGTGTTATTTTATGAGGAGCCAAAACCTTTGACAGCTTTTAAGGCCCTTATCTTACACCCTCAAGCCATGTCACCTGCATGCCAAGACTTGCTAAATGATGGCACTTCTTTTGTGGCTGCTGTGGGGTAAGAAAACTTCCTTTCATCTGAATGATTGATGTGATTGAATAAAGGTCAGCATCCTGCCATATGCTAGCATTTAGCTGAGGGAAAGCCCACTTTCACCGACTAGAGCACTTCCATAAGCCTCCGTACTAACAGCTCATAGCCTTAGGTACTAATTTTAACATGCACCTATTGAATTAGCATTGCATTTGCACTATCTGTGAAGAGAGGTCGAGGCTAGTTATGTGAGTTATGATCTTTTATAAAGTGGCCCCTTCCTTAGAGAAGTTTCCCCCTCTGAGGCACTCTGCAAAAATGCTAGTAGACAGTGATGATAAACAGCCTGATAAGCATTATTTTGATGTGTATAATTTAATTCATCTATCACTGTCGAAGCAGAAGGGCGACATCTATGATGGTAGGGTGCCTTCCTTACTGCCCTCATTGAAAAATAGTTCAGTTGATATTGAAGCAGTAGCTCTCAATCTGACTTGATGGAAAAGGGACACAATAGATGTGTTAAGCACTTTTATGGCATTGTGAAGCTAACCCAGAGTCTGATCAATAAGGGACAGGTAGACCTCTATCCACTTTTCATCAAGCTCATCTGATAGATAAAATGAATGAAGAGCTAGGACAGAATATATAAGCTATTAGGGCATATGCTTTACAGTTTCATGATAGCTTTATTCATAAGCAGGCTGACTATAAGATTTTCACAAAATTTGCCCTGATTGATAGAAGCAGGTCAGCCATGTCTCATTCACCACCCCTCTATATGTTTGATAAGGTGACTGGATGTAAGAAGACCTTATGGATGCCCTTCATGACATCAGGAGCTATCTGCTTAAACAAAGTGTGAATGACAAGATTGAGGCGGCAATTCTTCAAAAATGGATGCTGCCCATGTAAATGTTCAATGAAAGGGTGTCTCAATAGAGTAGGGCAATAATAACCTATTAATGCAAAAAATGATAACTGACCTAAGGCATATGTAAATACAAACACCATACCTCTCTTTATTATCGTGATTAAATATAAATGCAATAGATTGTGATGAACCATGATTAAATATAGATATAAATAGCATTTCATCTGCTTCTATCTATAAATATCAACAAATAATATCCTATCAAGTCCAATTCACCCTACCATCAAGACCAGTGAAAACACTGTGGAATGAGAGTGGGTTCGAACAGATGGCCACTTTTAGTGAAGGGTAGGAGTAAATTATATCATATGCTAGCAGATATGTAACTATACCTGCTCATTATTAGATACCAGACATGTGCTTTGATATCTCTTGATTTAAAATGCCTTACAATGTGCATCACATTGCCTTTTTACATAGCACTGACCCATGCATGTGAACTTCTATCTGACCTTGAGCTTACATTTAACACAGTTTGTTTTGACCCTCCTCGACATTTCTCCTTTATTATCCCCCCATCCCATGTCTTTCATCTAGCCTTTCATCTGTCACTGGTGCATATGCTATTCAATTTATTTTGCACCTTTTCTCCTGATACTGGTGTACAGCCTCATACAGTGCACAGTGAGATAGTTTGTCTATTTACAATAAGACAATGACATTGTCCTAACTTGTCAGGTGAAATGATAACATGACACCTGAGCTACAGTGAGTTTTTATCATTCTAATGAAGGAGACTCACCATCCAATCAGACCACAAGAGTGGCTATGAAGTGCAACCTTGAAGTGAGACTGGTGAAGACTGTACTGCCTCATTGGAGCTATGGAGTGTTCAAAAGAGATTGATTCTAGTTTATTCTCACTAGACTGGAATAATTCTATAAGAGGGCTCTTGAACCCCTCTTCAGATTTCAAATTTTAACAAATGCGAGTCTATTGAAGGGGTCAATGCACTCAGCTCAATCAATTTCTTTTTTTGATAGACTCAACATGTCAGCTCATAGAGCTTTTAGCATTAAATATATTCTATTCAGGCAAATAAATGCCTACAGAAGTTATGCACTGATGAATATGTAGCTTCTATTCATACACATTTACTCTCAATTAGCTGCATTTTCACTGAGAGTGAAGTTAAAATTTAAGTAGAAGTTTGCATGTATAGGCCAGTGCTATACAGATAGAAAATGAAGTGGGGCACACATTAACTTGCAAGGGGTTCAGAATCAAGAAGTGTTGAAGTAAAGGTTATAGCTTTTTTAAATTTACATATTTAGAGGTGAGCCAGTCAATAGAGCATATCCACTAGTATCTGATGTCATTTGCTCTCATCCTTTGCTGAAAATAGCCATCTGTTCAGACCCACTCTCATGTAAAGACTTACAGTTTGGTACCCAATTTATTAAACTGATCAGCACATATTTATAAGTCATGACTGCACACCTCGGCGACACACACAGTCTTTTTTTATGAACACATAATGCTTGGCTCTGCCTCGCTCAGTAAAAACCTTGCAGTTCAGTGCCCGATGTATGACATCGATCAGCATATATCCATAAATTATGACCCACACCTCGACGGCACACATAGTCTTCTTTATTAACACATAACACTCGGCTTTGCCTCGCTCGTTAAAAAACTCACCGTCGTGCACCTCACTTTATTTTGCTGAACAACGTACATTTATAAATCATGACCATGTCAGAACCAATTGCAGTTTGACTTGCACACTTCATGTGGCACACATAATCTTCTTTATTAACACATAACACTCGGCTGTGCCTCGCTCATCAAAAAACTCACCTGCCAGTGCGTAGTCTGCTTAAAGATATGCTCCATCGAGTAACACAAATAAAAAATATTAGCAATTTGCATAGTAATATGTACGATGCATCACAGCTTCTTATGCACAATATATATCTGTCACACACATGTTATCCTCCCTGATTCACGTCTGTGGGACCACTCTCGCTCTGATACTCGTAGTACGTCTACAACCTCGAGCCATTGTCGATCAATGTATAAAACACCACTAAAAATATACACTCTATCTAACCACAAATA
This sequence comes from Bondarzewia mesenterica, assembly GCA_004802705.1. Taxonomy (NCBI): domain Eukaryota; kingdom Fungi; phylum Basidiomycota; class Agaricomycetes; order Russulales; family Bondarzewiaceae; genus Bondarzewia; species Bondarzewia mesenterica. The sequence continues at coordinate 6,626 of SGPL01000264.1, read as the reverse complement.
TGGCAATGGCAGAACACTGATTTATAATCAGCAGTTAACTCTGATATACAAAATTACCTCTCACGACATACCGAGATAGCTCTCGTGCCTTATAGCCACTCTCATAAATTTTAACCACTCTTATCAGCATGCACGCATTGACCATCGCATAGCACAATCAAAACAATATTGTAGATTGCATCATGTAAAGAGCGAGTTTCATATTTGAGCATCATCGTAAATTGATCTCATGTACAACCATAACTAAAAAGATAAAGAGTCACTGGTTTAATATGAGCTATCACGTATAATTTTAGATGCAACTATAAATGCAGAGACAAAGAGACGGTGGCCGAGAGCAGCCGATGTCTATGTCATTGACAGCAGTCCACCCCATTTTAAAACTGACATGTCTGACGATGAGCACGTGCATCAAGATCAATGAGCATAAAAATAAATCAAAACTCACTTTCATTTTACTTCACTATTATTCAATTTCTATTTGTACAATTGAAATTTTTAGGCTGATATGGAGATTGAACCCATGACCTCAGTCTTCGAAGGCAATGCAGTGTTCTAACCACATCGCTACTTGGTCGTTATATGCATCCTTCATTTTATTTATTTATCCACCCTTCGCTCATACTCATATATGACAAGCTCACTTCTTTATTTGCGCAAGAAACTATACCAGCCATTGCGTGCTCTTCTCGTTCTTTGCCATCCCTTGCCATCCTCATCCCTCTGCCTTCCTCATTATTGTCATGTATCTGCACTGTACTGCCCTTTGTTCTGTTGTCATGCAAGCTGTTTCCTTGACATGGAATTCCTAATCCGAGTCACAGTCGCTTTCGCACGTCTCTGTATGGACCATGGTAAGCAAAGTGCATCCACTGACCGTTAGTAATAACCTTTAATTGTTTTTTTCTTAGCATCCAGGAAACTTTTAGATCACCTCCGACTCCCTGTCCACTGTCTACGCGTTTCTCCTCCATGTAGACAAGTCAAAGAATGTATGAAGTTTGATGTTTGGTGAACCATCCATGTAAGTTCAGTTCAGTTCAATTCTTCCATGCAGCTTTGAACTCTCGACAAATTGCCCCATCGAATCCCACGTAATTGACTCCTCATCAGAACAAGCGCTCATTGATCAAGATGCATCCTCAAGAGGGTCTGAAGAACTCTTCCATATACAGCCCATCCCATCCCCCTCTCTAGTAACTAACTAACTAACTATTTGCATGAATTCAATATCAAGGAAAAGCTGAAGTGTAACGAGCATGCACATGTTCGAACAAACGATCACCTGACGCAATCATCGATGCTTGCTGAGCATGCAGTCATTGTACTTCCACTAAAAGTAAGATGCACAATGCTTTTGTGTAGCTTCTGCCGTTGCCGAGGATTCCATCATGGTTGGAACTTCTTCCTCATAAGCCACCTCCTGACATCGCGTGTATGTAGGTACGTATGTCATAGCATACCTGATGAATGACACGACACTCACCCATTCCACGTACTGTGCTCTGAACTTAATGGCTTCACAGATATGAATGGACCGATCGATCCATCATTCAACATTCAATGTTGAACAGAATCTCAACACGCACACCCTTCATATATGTGAACTCGAACTCTCCCCCTCACAATCATCGAATGCCTTACCTAATCAATCCCTGGCATGAAGAACTGACTTGCTTTTGGTGCATTTGATGCAACATACATACAGTACTCAGTAAATTCACTCTGTGTATGTTTTCTCTGGAGGTTGAATGTAATATGATCGTAATGCTGGAACCTAGTCAAAAATGATGATCCGCAGTGAGCATTTGAGCACGAACTCCAGTGTTATTGTCAAATGTTGAGGTTGATTCAGATCTCGCCTGAGACTCTCATCTAGACTGAGGTTGAGAGCGAGAATGGGCAGATGGGGATGGGTAGATTTGCAGCAGCTCGTGGTGTTCCTGGCGATGGCTGTAGCAATGATAAGATGAATGCTAAAATAGCATTGCATCAGTTGTACTAAGTCACACAATCTCCCTTGCTGTATCCATCTCCCCCGCTCTCTTAATCCTTTTGCTCTCTAAATTATCTCGCTCTCTAAATCCTCCCCATCAACACCGGCCCTCCCCTCCTCAAGACGGTGCTGTGTGTCAGCACTTGATGGCCCAACACCGTCAGAACAAAAAAGAACATCATTTGAAGCGACGCACCTGGTCATTTTGACCATTTCTATCCACACCTCTGGCCTAAAAATCTCAGCAAGTGAGGCCACGATCAAAATACGAAACATGCACCTATCGACTGGATATGGCATGATCGTGAAGTCCTGCAGGCGAGGACTGAACAACCGCAACAAAATGCAGTTGATAAAAGCAATGAGCAAGAGGAAAGTAGTGTTGAACATGGTTAAAGGGGTTAGTATGTGGGAGTAGTGATGTGGTTGATCGCTGAGAGGAGGAAGTGGCCATTTGTTTGACTATAATCGATGTCATTTACTGGTGTTTGGCTAGAAATCACATCGTTTAGTTCAACAACAGTGAGGAACATAGGAAATACATGTTGTTCATCTGAAAATACATGTTGTGCATTTAAAAACACGCATTGTCTAGTTCAATAACAGTTGAGCCATCATTCATTTGAAAATACATGTCATTCATCTGAAAAAATGCATCATTTGTCTGAAAACACATGTCGTTCGTTGAAAATACGCATCATTCATCTGAAAAAATGCATCGTTTGTCTGAAAACATGCATTATTTGTCTGAAAACATGCATCATTTGTCTAAAAACACACATTGCTATGGAAATGAACATGTTACTGATGATTTCTCCACAATGACTGATCGTATGAACCATAGAATTTGCACAGGTGTTCGTGTATGTATTGAAATGTTTCAGTTTTTTTTNAANNAAATACATTAGTGTCCTCGGTGATGAGGCACAACNTGAACTAANGNTTAAANNTGCNANTTTATTTGCGAGATACCNACNGATCTGCCATCTCNAAAGAGCTNGCAAATAAAAANGAGTGCCTACNCGTTTNGCATCNGGATNATTTACGAANANTTTAAAGNCCNCNCGTCGATGCNGATCNTGCCGANGACGTTNNAGNGCCNCGANGNTGGAGTACTATCATNAGANGAGTTTTGGGTAATTTCGAAAGAAAAAAATGTATCTNCTCATCAACTTCATCTATTNNCTCCNTTTTTCTTTGTGTTCAGCAACATAACNTCAATACTATTNTANCCAATTTTNNCTTTGNCAAACNGTTGCNCCTTTTCATTATCGGAGACCCACCGAGGGAGGACTAGTNTTGGTNAATNTCTCCGAGCATTGTCACAGTANNGTCACATTGCCATAGGCTGCAGGATTCGAACTCTGCCCACTCTGATGGATGTCCAGTTGGCTAGCCGAAGCAATGCCGTTTGGAGCCTGATAATGCTTAGACACGGACAGTAATGCTCTGGAGCAATTTATTTTTTGACAGAGCTTGCGAGGAAATATCTGTCTTGGCAAATTTGTATTAATCATTAAAATGTGTTCTAAAAACTGTCTGTAAAATACTGAGTGGATCAGTGAAGATTATGAGGCAAGATAAGTGAGATATGTCAAAAGTACCACCTTGATGAACATTTTAATTCAAACTGTTTTGGAATTATTCAATATTTTCTGCTCAAACATTTCGTGCACCATAATGAGGATTTATCAGTATTTAAGAAAAAGAAATGAAGGGCAATAGTGAGGAACTGACTTTGAATTAACCAACACTGGGTCCCTACCCAAGTGGTGTCCCACGATAGTAGGGCTTCAGACTCATTTGTTGTGCAAATAAAAGTAGTTTGAATTAAGAAGCATGCCCTACTAATACATGCATAGAAAATACGAATCTACTTGAATTCTGGCTTGAGCAAATAGTTTCGAGCTGCCCTTTCATTTGCATCCTCCAGCTGACACGTCTCTTTCGAGTGAAATCAGAGAGAGCTTTTTCACTCTTGTGCTGAATGCAAAGTGGCCCAATGGTCATGAATCTGGGAGAGCCAGTTCTGAAACCAGTCTTTACAAAGTGAAGACCAGTACCCGATGTCCAGGCCGCTTTCGCACCAGGTCTTGTGCTGAGGCCACTAGGACATTTTGGCCATGTTTATAGAATTACCTGCACACGTGGTGTAGTTGATTCTGATCGACGTGCTAGCAGTGTAGGGTGCTGTTTTTGGTACAGTGAGGGAGGCAAGAGTGAGGTGAGATAAAAAATAAATTTAAAAAAGGAGGAAACACACCTCGATACATTGATAAACCCTCTCAGTGCCTGAGAGGATATATATTGATAACATGCTTTACATCAGGGACAGCATGGTGTAGAAGAAAGGACATGATGGGCTCATTGACCTCTATTGTTATCTCAGTGCCTGGGTGGAGAGCATTGACACGCAAAGCATTCCAGGTGGCACAGTGCAGAATAAAAGATGCGAAGAATTTATCACCTCAAGTGTCAACTCAGTGCCTCGGCAGAGACTCATCATTGACGTGCAAAGCTTCTCGGGCACACATTTGCCGGTGTAATAGAGAATGTGATGTGGATGAGAACCTCTTAAAACATCGAAAAACCAAAGGGAGGATGAGATGCGATGAGATAGAAGAGCAGAGGATGGATGGGGAAAATAGGAGCACAGATGGCTGTGAATCCAAATGTGAAACATTTTTGCGATGTCGCATCTCGAGGCAAGGGTGGAGCATGCAACCGATAATACTAGTGCAGGCTTAAGAGAGGGTGACTTGGTGAATCATAGCTTGAAAGATATCGTGTCGAGATGCAGAAAGGGTTGGGTGCAACTGGTAAACTGAGTGCATGCCAGATGGTAAAAATAAAATAATGCATCACCATCAACACCGATTTGGAGATTCAGAGTTTGAAAGATTGGCACACGTGAGCAGTTTCAGTTCTGATTTAATGGTTTCGATTCTGAGTTAATGGTTCTGGTTCTGATTTAACGGGTTTGGTTCAACACAAATCCAGCAGTTTTCTACGATTCAGTGAGGCACCTGGCTTTGTTGGGCTCCCCCCTTGAAAAAAAAAAAAAATGACCCAATTGAAATCATAATCCTCTGATCCAAGTCTATTTGAGAGTTGCCACAATATTATTTTGTGCTGTTCTGTGTCTTCGCTGCTGAAGGACGCACTTTCGTGAGCTCGAGCATGGATGAGATTTTAGGCCATGAAAATTGCTGCCCATTTTTTTAAGCAGTTTTTGTTTTTTAATCACCAACAGAGATAGAGCAGCAAACTACAATGTCTTAAAAAAAGGGATATGAACAGTGTGACGGCCTTGATCCCTATTTGAAATGAATCCTGACATGGGACAGCTTCAACTGGAAACAAAAATATTCACATTTGTAGGATTGGAATTTCCCCAGTATAGACGGCGGTGACTAATGATAAAAAATGACTACCAAAAAGATTCAGAAGGATGGGGTGGTTGAACTAGCATAATCAGATCTGCCCCCTCCAACGTAATGGTGCTTCCAGTCCAACATGCTCTTCGAGATGCCATTGTTCACGCAAACCATGTGAATGACTCACATTGCTTTCAGCCTCTCTTCTATGGCCTCATTGACATGCGGCGTAGACTCAAGCTTAGCTCCCTCCACACAATAATCCTCAAGATTCATGATGATGTGTGTGAGGCTCATGAAAATGTAGTGGTTCAACGCTGATAGGGAATGTCATTAAAGACAGGATCATGAAAGAAGGGAAAGACAGGAACCTTCATGTTGGTACTAAAGGGTGAGAACCATGCAAACCAGGACTTAGTCTGTTGCAATGTGATCCACGTTGGTGGCCACTAGCCCAGCGTTCCTATGAACAAGACACATCATCTGAGTATGATGGAGAATGTCGTAAGGCAAAAAGTGTCCCCCAGAGGCGATGATGTTTACAGCCATATACACCTCGTGCTAGACCCCTGGAGGCATCATGCTATGTGGTTTAGTGTTGAGAAATTTGGTGATACGATAGAGGAGACAGGCTTACAAGACCATCCCCTCAGTGAGGAGGAGGGCAAAGAGTGAGGAATGGCTCTGATCAAGGACGGCACTATCACCACTGCAAACCTTCATGTTGAGAGTGATGATGTGCTCAGCTTCATCCCCATCCAACAGGTCATGTAAGAGCTTTCATAATGCCCACATCTTTATCCCGGCATGGATGTAGACCCACGTGCACATCCCATTTGAATCCTGGTGTGAGTAGGTATAGAAACAGGCATGCATGACAGGATGCCAGTGTCGCATGCACCAGGTGTTGAAAGAGACAGACAAGGGGCCACAACCATCATTGTTCTTTGAGATCAATTGCTACATGGCCATGTCGATTTCTTTGGAAGATAAATTATGCACATTTATTTTCACCTGCTTTGACTTCGAAGCCTTTGCATTGTCCGCATCTCTCCTCCTCTTCCTCTCAGCACCTGCCTTAGAGAATTCCATGCCACAAGTGATGTCCCAGCTACCGATGTCGTCTGATATCCAGCTAGAGAAAGTGAGGATGAGATGAATCAATCCTCATGAAAGGAGTAAAATTAAAAAGGAGAGGCTTGCTGCATAAACTATGGCACCACCTCATGCGCCTCTGGTAGATTGAGGATGTT